>JACXGI010018583.1:0-13091 GCA_016801175.1 Esox masquinongy | reverse complement strand
TCACACTCCTACCAGCCCTGACCTCTACATCACTCACACTCCTACCAGCCCTGACCTCTCAAACAGGCTGTGGAGACTGAAAAGGAGATTTGGAGGAATAGACAGAGAACATGGTGCACACGGTGGGAAATAAAGAGGGGTAACATATGGAGAGAAAGAGAACTGATAACCAAGAGAAAGAGAAAGGGGAAAGGGAGAGAAAGAGAGGAAACAGTTAAAGATGGAGAGAAAGAGATTGAGAGGAAACGGTTAAAGTTGGAGAGAAAGAGATTGAGAGGAAACGGTTAAAGATGGAGAGAAAGAGATTGAGAGGAAACAGTTAAAGATGGAGAGAAAGAGATTGAGAGGAAACAGTTAAAGATGGAGAGACGTAGAGTGGTTCCACAGAGGTGTGTGCTGAGGTGGAAAGGCCCAGTGGGGCAGCATTAAGGGACTGACAGAGGGAAGACGGCCATTCTCTGTCCATTACCCTGGAGATCGATCTACCACTGAGGGAGAGGGGCTGACCAGCATCACAATTTTGGCCAGCTGCAAAACTCTGGGATTTCAAAATCTAGCCAGCTTCAGTTAGCTTCAAATTCCAGCTCAGGCTTCATTTGTACTGCAACAGTGGATATTGCTCACCTGTTGCTATCTCTAGCAGCCTTGTAATTTTGCCTGGATGTCAGGTTATGATGCACAACATGAGCCAGCTGTATGACTTCCTTATATTCCCTTTGTAATTTGACGTGCTTTGGTGTGCGTATCAGTGCACAAGCACCTTTGTTATTGAAAGGTTTTACTGGGGATGAGCTTTGAAATTCATCCTGTCATTACTAAATGTGATGTACTAGTTTTTTATAATAGTACCATATTTGATTAATGGAGTAGTTTGTCTTCCTTCAATGAAGGTTGATTTCATTGGCCCTCAACCCATGGATTATTCCTTCAAGATCAATTCATTTTGCCCCTGGGTGAGCAATACCCAACATCATTGCTGTATCTGAAGGATTTGATGACACAAGAAGCAGTACATTCTGAAGGATTTGATGACACAAGATTTATGTGGGCTTTCGTGGTGCCAGTTGTCCGAGGGTGAACAGTTGACCAAATTTACTTTACTAAATTTCTAAAAGGTTTGGTTGTATAAGACTCTGGTCAGTGCCTGGTCAGGTTTAAACTGGTTTACTCTTCAGGCAGATTATACATGACTCAATTTAGATAGGACATATATGTGACTCTAGACCAGGATGTCAACAGAAAAGCTACAGTACATCAGCTTCTCATCCTGTTATCAATAATAGCTCAGATGTCAGAGCTGGCGTTGCTTTTTGCTCAGTGCATTTTTGTGTGTTCGTGTGTATCTGTGTCTGTGTGTTTAGGCTGTTCCCAGAGCTGTTTATTATTCTGTGGACTTCTCTGTCCTGGTCTTAGTGTTGACTCAGGGCTCTGCAGTGCAGGGGGAGAGAAAGAGTGATAGAGAAAGAGATGGGGCAGCAGACAGACAGACTGGCAGACAGACAGACTGGCAGACAGACAGGCAGAAGGGAAAGCTTGCCGTCCTTCAGGGCCTTTCTGTGAAGGGCACCGTTGGACCAGACTGAGGCTCTGGGTCGCCATGGAAACCCACCAGTGTCATTAACCAATCCTAATCAGCATGATGTGTCAGACACTTTCAGGATTGATGTACCAATCAGAGGTTGCTTTTAGACAGTATACTGTCATAGGACTCTCTGTGTCAACTCAAAGTTCAATAGGATCGGAGTGACAGGGTAAATATGGTGTTTCCTCAACTCTCTTTGATTCTCTTTGATTCTCTTTCTTTGTGTCTCTTTCTCATTCATTCTCTGCGTTTTTTTTAACATACACACGATTTCCTACCACATCACACATCTACAAGCTCCCAGGCTGTCCCATATTTGGCTTTCATTTCCTCATTACCTTCCTGTAGAAGAGAGTTCATGCTCAGTTCCTGACTGTCCTCCACAGTTTCTCCACTCACAACAAACCTCTTATTAATGAATGTGTATGTACCGTCTTTGTGTTTGTAAGTTCTGCAGTTATGCTACTTAGATAGTGCCAAAGCAATGACAACAAAACTACCAGGAGTTTGCCTAGAACCATGCACAGCATCATAGACAACAATGTTAATCCCTGAGAG
Source organism: Esox masquinongy (assembly GCA_016801175.1). Lineage (NCBI taxonomy): Eukaryota > Metazoa > Chordata > Actinopteri > Esociformes > Esocidae > Esox > Esox masquinongy. Next base: position 10,951 of record JACXGI010018583.1, on the reverse strand, counting down.
GTACAATGCAATAACTACAATCACAAAGAAGCAGCACTGGAGTACCGGAGACCGTGCAGCCCTCCGTCCACAAGATCTGAGGGCCCATGAACCCATTAACTCAAACTATGTCCAAACAATCATACAATGGTAGCCTGTACTTTGTTGATTCTGTTTATTTTACCTTGATGTGTGGGATACGTTAGTGTGTAGCAGTACGTTATGCTAACTACAACTAGAATGTGTGCTGACGTGTTCCCAGAATGACCTGGTTAAACATGACAGACCAGATCATTCAGAGCAGCGGTTCTAAAAGTATTATCACAGTTCTCACAACCCAAATAACGTGAAACAATAAGAGCATTTTATTAAAATAAAAATAATATGTACAGTACTCCTTTTATTAGTAGTAGTAGCAGTACTAGTAATATTGAAACATTTGTTTACTTAATATGTAATATTATTATCATCATCAGAACCAATTTATTTTATCAGGCCTCTTTCGTATTAACAAGAACGATGGGCCATTATTATCACAGTCATCAACATTGACAGGTGCAGGTCAGACCAAGCTGGTTTCTTCCAATTATGAATTTAGGATTACTCCTCGTTAACGTTTAACTAATGAGATTGTAATGTGACAGGTGCACCTGCTTTGTTTTTCATGTCAGCTGTCAGGTGTGCAGGAAGAGCAATACGCACATCCGGTTCAGAAGTGTATATATATATATATATATATACAGTTAGGTCTGGAAATATTTGGACACTGACACAATTTTCATAATTTTGGAACAATGGAATTGAAATGAAACAACCGAGATGCAATGAAAGTGCAGAAACATTTAGGAAGTGCAACCATTGTCATACACAGTCCCCTTATTTCAGGGGCTCAAATGTAATTGGACAAATTAACACAATTATAAATAAAATTTTAATTTAGATTTTTAATACATTGTCAAGAATCCTTTCCAAGTAATGACTACTTGAATTCTGGAACGCAGGGACATCACCAAACGCTGGGTTTCCTCCTTAAAGACCTGTTTTGCCAGGTCTTTACTGCAGCTGTCTTCAGTTGTTGTTTGTTCGTGGGTCTTTCTGCCTTAAGTTTTGTCTTCAGCAATTTAAATGCATGCTCGATCAGGTTGAGATCAGGTGATTGACCCGGCCATTGCAGAATATTCCACTTCTTTGCCTTAAAAAACACCTGGGTTGCTTTCGCAGTATGTTTTGGGTCATTGTCCATCTGTAAAGTGAAGCGCCGTTCAATCAACTTCACTGAATCTGGTTGAAGGTGAGCAGATAATATCTCCCTATACCCTTCAGAATTCATCCGCCTGCTTCTGTCTTCTATCACATCATCAGTAAACACTAGGGACCCAGTGCCATTGGAAGCCATGCATGCCCATGCCATCACACTGCCTCCACCGTGTTTTACAGATGATGTGGTATGCTTCAGATCATAAGCCGTTCCAAGCCTTCACCAAACTTTTTGTCTTCCCATCATTCTGGTACAGGTTGATCTTATTTTCATCTGTCCAAAGAATGCTGTTCCAGAACTGGGCTGGCTTTTTTAGATGTTTTTTGGCAAAGTCTAATCTGGCTAATCTTTCTATTCTTGAGGCTTATGAATGGTTTGCACCTTGTGGTGAACCCTCTGTATTTGCTTGCTTGCCCAGACATTTTCGGGAGTGCATACAGGAACGTGGGGGCCATACACAGTACTGAGTCACATTATGAGTTGCTGTGATGAAATTCACGCATGTTGGAACAGCCTGTGATTTCAATTGTTTACTTTTTTTCTGTGTGAGTTTGAATCCAGCCCTCAATTGATTGGTGATTTTGGTGTCCATTGACCATTGTTACGTCATTTTGTTCTCAATGAATTACACAATGTACAGTAAAGATATTGATCTTTAACATATTTCATTGAGACCTGATGTGTGATTTAAGTGTTCCCTTCATTTTTTGAGCAGTGTATATACAGTATATACTCTATATTTCTGTGCTTTGTCTGTATGTTTGTCATAAAATCCCACTTTGCAATTCTAATTCTAGATTTCTAGTTTGGAAATGCGGAAGCAACAAAATGCTTGCTTTACTCAGCACTGGATATTCCAATGCGATACTGATCCAAAATGTAGTCTCACAGGGGAGAATGAGCTCAGTGTCTGGGCCTGCTGGCAGGAGCTTGGCTAGCAGTCAGCAGGTCTGGCTCTGGTACTCTGGTCATTTCTGATAAGAAAACAATACATTTTTGTATCTATCTGTTGTATCCATGGTAAACTAAAATATAGACATTAAATTTATTGGACATCCACTAGAATTTTCACGTTTCTCTATAGAATTTATGTAGAAGGCAATACACAGTGCAGATACAAACAGTGTGGTCCACACATGTTGGTTGTGTTGTCTAATGTAGTAGTTAGCCCTGGCCTACAACACTATGTAGCATCTGGCTTCATCTGGCTGTGAAGGTGCACTGTAGATACTGTATAATACTCATTTTATTATTGAGAGAAAACCAGGGGATTTGGTTGGGCAGCCCAATTTAAATCATGTTGGTCAGGACATACACTTGAAAAACATTGATTTAAAGTGAGACACAGAGCGCGAGAAAATTAAATAGCAAGACAGAGGACAGAGGAAGGGAGACAAGGAGAAAGGGAAGGAGTTATTTTCATAAAAAGTTATTTTCATAAATACGTTACGTTCCCTAGCTCAAAGGGACCCATGGTGTGCGATGCAATTTTCAGGCAACGTTCAAATTTAGGATCGTTGGTGATTGGATATGGTTGCCTTGTCTTGTTGCGCTCTAGCGACTTGTGGTGGCTTGGGTGCCCAAGTGCTCAATTAAGGTAGGATACCAGAGAATGCATTCCCTCTGGTGCATAAGGATTCTAGTAAAGACGTCCTGTTTGAGTGAGCAGCATGATAAGAACCACAACAGAACCGGATGTGCTTCTTAGGACACAGACCTTGATATCGGCTATCCTCAATCCCCTGGGATCCCCCCGAAATACAATATAACCCTAACCCTAAACCTAACGCCAAATGTAACATTACCCTAAACCTTGCCCCTACACCAGAAATTGTATATGTCCTTGTGTGGAGTGGTGAAAGAAGTCCCCACAAAACACGTGCATACAGACACAAGCACACAGAAACCCTTGCCTACGAATGACAGAATTTTATTTAAAAGACAGAACTCTTCATAGGATGAAATGACATCATAGGATGAAATGACATGGCCATGTTTGCAGGGGGATTATTGCAGGCTAAAATTACATGACCACGTTTTACGGAGGGTTTATTGCAGGCTAAAGGTACGTGACCATGTGTTGTAGAGGGTTTATTCTAGCGTTAAATGACATGACCATCTTTTGCAGAGGGTTTATGAAAGGTTTAAATGACATGACAGTATTTTGCAGAGGATCTGTTGTAGGTTTAAATATCCTTATTTGAAGCTACCTGGGCCGGAGGATATGCTTCGATTAGCTACAATTGTCTATGAAACGTTTATATTGTTTGATGGCTCTGCAAGGTTAAAAGTGATGAACACACACAAACGTGCACCCATTCCCACAGACAGTCCAACTCATGCAGTTAAATGTGCATGCAAGTTCTTCACTGACTTCACTGACTTATCTGTAAGAAGTGTTTCAGTGTAAACAAAACCATTTACAAGCAACATGTCGATCAGAGGAGACTTTGACCTCTGTGTATATATACTATGTTTACAGATGTTTTTTGAGAAAAAAAATGTGTTTATAAAAATTAATGCAGAGATGATTGCGGTGTTTACTGTGGTGTGCTTTCGGTGTGTTTAAATAGGTGGCAAGTAGTTGAAAAGACGTCTGAGATGGTATGAGAACATGTGAGAATGTTATCAGGAAGAGGAGAAGATAACATCCTTTCTGTCTCAACGGCTGAATGGATGCCAGGGAAAAGTGGATAGTAAAGGAGTGGTGATGTGAAAACAGACATACCTCCCCATGATTTCACCAGCTTCCTGATAACACTGACAGCTGATTGCTTTTCCTTACTGATTGTGTTATGTCTACATGTATCTGTGTGAGTGGGATCCTGGCTTTTACATGTGGGGACCAGAAGTCTACACAAAGGCATTAAGGGTTAGGTTTAGGGTTAGGCATTAGAGTAACATTTTTAAACTTTTTTTTTCCATTGAGATGGCTAAGTGAATGTGGGTGAAATCAGAAATCCGTTAGGGTTAGGGTTAGTTTAGAGTTATAGTAATTAATCAAAAGCATTTATGCAGTCTTTGTAATTTTATTTGAACATCACTGTCTGTTACATTGTGTGATTATTTCATGAAAACAACATTTTTTGAGGGTTCTTTTTTTACCTCAACTGCCTTTGGCCATTGAAATTTAATCCTATAGACCATTTCTATAATTTATACTATAAGATATCATTTCAGAATGTTATTTCAACCTCATAGTGTTGAGATATCAGAAAAGAAATTAAGAGGAAAATAACACATAGGACTTCAACAGAGCTGCCACAGGCTAATAGAAATTGTAATAAAATGAGTTTTAAGAATATGACTGAAAACAATGATCGCACTGCAAATACTATGTTGAAACGATGCTTGTACTTAGTGTGCATTTTTGTCTGTCTACTGCAACATCATCCCCTTTCTGTTGTCTGGAGGGTTTCTTGAAAAATAGTAGGCTACACAACCAGTGCCTGCTCAGCACTCAAACTGTAGAACCTATGACGTGCTGCAGTTTGAATGTCCATTCAGTCATGCCAAAATTCTTCTACATCCATTAGATGAAAATATTCAATAGTTCAGTTTTATCTAACTTTTTTATGCCACGGAGTGACAAATTATTTACGTTTATCCTCTGGGGACCACTTGTGTAAAAGAACATATTAATCATCACTTTTTTTAGATCCACATTTTTTACTATAGATTCTACTGCCGTAACAATACATTACATTTGTTATAAAAAAAGGTTCTAAAACAAAGGAGTTAGGTATATCAATTCTACTGACAGCCATGTATAGAAAAGGTACTGTATACGGAGGTTCATTAAAACATCAAGGAAGGTTATCAAGTAATTACTGATTGTACAAAAGAAGACATGCATTGCATTGAATTGCAATTTTGCCACCTTCCATTTTTAACTTGTCCTATACTGCTTGTGAGCATCATAGAGGTAAACAGATCACATATACGTGTTTATGAGAGTCATACATTTTATCTTATCTAACAAAAGCTAGAGTCAAATTTGTGTGGGTGAAATGGAGATCACTCTGCATTTAATAACCACTAAATAGCATACATTGGCACTTACTTTTGGAACTGCAATTCTATTAAATAAGCGTCTGTACAGTCAATGGAACTTTTCATGAGGGATATGCCACAGCCCTTTTATTTGAGAAACGCTGTTCTAGATTCGCCATGTATGCTTTTTCTATAGGCATACTCGTTTTCCTGTAACTTTTGTTTTTCTTCAACAAAAACAATTCTTCATTCAATAGCTCCTTTCTCTTTCTTCAGTAGTAGGAGTGAGAAAGTTGTTGAGGGCCCTGTACAATTTGGCTGGCTACAATTTCATTTCTTTTTTTTTATTTTATTAAATCAGCAGGAAGTACTCTGATGTTTTTCTCTATGTGTAAATGAATGTACAGTCTGATAACTGAAAGAAAATGTGCTGTTTATTCCTTTCTGGGCTTAAAACCACAGCACTGGCAAAAACATGGCCACTGCAGTGCATCCACAGAGCTGAGATGTCAATCAATGTTTGACCTTTTGACCTTTCACCCATAATTTAACCTTTGCCAAAAGACATGCTGGAATGGACCCGTCTGAACTCATCAGAAAGCTATCTCCCGCTTCTTTTTTCTGAGTGATGGATGTTTAACTCCGACATCTCTCCCTCTCTCGTCGTGTTTATGAGCTTTACAGCAAAACACTTTTATGTTTCGTCTTCCTTTCATGTGTCTCCTCCTATCTCCGTGGCAGCAGAGTTCACAGAGCTGTCAGACTGTTACTGAAGTGGAGTGTGACGGCATTCTCCCTCCTCCTTAACATAAAAAGGTTTGGATTAAATAAAGTCTCATTTGGAAATGTCATTTTGTGTAGGGTTACGAACAGGACAATTCTTCTGTCCGTACTGGTCACCTGTGGTCTTTGTCTAATATTTGGGAAATATTTGGGAAGATGTAGCCTACATCATATGACAATGCAGACACCTGTTCTTTCAGAAACCAGCTCCCGTGGCTGTCATTGAACAGTGAGATCTCTCTAAAGACAATACATTACACTGTGGAATAGGTCCTGTCATCTTAAAATCTCAAGACTTCAAGTAGCCTATGATATCTAAAAGGAGCCAAAGTATGTGTTCTACAATACAGTCAAAAGGCATTGAATCATCTTTTATCTGTCATAGTATCCAGTAGCAACTTTTCCAAATGTGGCTTTACCCATGTGTTCTGTGTTCTGGCCCAATGGATTCTTAGACAGTTTCTTGGATAAGATTTAAACATTTTTGCAATTGTAATTTTGCATTGGAGGTACTCAGACTCTTGCTGAGAAGAAACGAACTTCCGTCAGTATCATAGAGCTTTTTGGTTGGAGCAAGACGTTTGGGTAGCCAGGCAAGTTTCCGATGCAGGCAAGGCTTTTTGCTGGTCTCTTTGATGATCAGAGTTGCTTTATCTCATTCTAGCATTACGCCGGTCTCCATTAGATTAATTCTCTGAAGCCTCAATTAGTCTCTCCTTTTTTCTTCAACTCCTTGTCAGGAGCACCATAATCACATCCAATTAAAATGCTGTAATTGCCTAATTGCCCAGAGAGGCCTGATTGGCTGGTCAAAGCACCCTTATGTTTGGGGGCTTGAGAAGGCTGTCCTACTGTGACAAGACTGGAGTCAGTTTCCTGAGATCAGCTGTGTTCTAAGGTGCTTAAGTCTTATTTACCTGATGCTGAATTAAGTGCTACTGAAATACAAAACATACTGTGACAATATTAAATCACTAATTCAGAGAATGTAAAGGGTTAGTTAGATGTAAAGTATTATACAGCTCCAAAAAAAAGTTGAAAAGGAAAGTTTTGAGTTAGGAACAGAAGCGTTCAATTTGCAGTGGTCTCTTAATTTTAACCCTTCTGTTCCTCACTCAAAACCTTCCTTTTCAAGTTTTTTGGAAAGGAAAGAAAAAGGTGCAGTGGTCTCTTAATTTTTTCCGGAGCTGTATGTATAATATTATGTATCTTCAGTTATTTTCAGGATTTTTTTTTTAAGTGAACCTATGGAAGGTGATTTTCCCTTCTAAAAGCTTTCCTTTTTTGTTGATAGAAAGGCTTATGGGCATCATACAGCAAAACAAAACATATCCAAATGTTCCAGTGACTCTCCCAATTCGAACAGACATGCTTATGAGTTTGTAGCTCAAACCAATTCTTTATTTATGTGACAATTCAACCACAACTGACAACTCCACCAGTGTGTTTTATATTTACAGACAACTTTATGACTGTAGTCTCTGGCAAATTAATAGATGAATGGCTTGCATAGGCAGATTGACAACATTCACAAAATTCTGCCAGACCTGTGACGACATCTCCGGGAAACAGAAGTTATTTGCTGTGGCAAAATAAAATTGGGAGTAAACAAATTCCAGCTGCTATTTCAGCAATATGTAATTGGAATTTTTTAAGTGTTAACTAGGTAGTGGCGCAGTTTAATTTCATGAATTTTGACTACGCTAATTGTGCTAACTCCAGGCTGGAACAGAAGTATAGAATTGCTTTTTGTGGAAAGTACATCCGTTTATCTCTATAAAGAGCCGTTCCTATCTGAATCCCCCATGTTGTGCTGCTGGGTATGTTTTCAGTGATGTTTGGCTCTATTGATCATTTCTAACTAGGCTGGGACCCTCTCCCATGAGGCTTTGGCCAGGCCGCCGTCTCTCAAGAAGAAACACACTCTCTCTACTGTCAAACACACACACATCAGTTTACACTCCTCAAATCCATAATGGGGGGTTGTGCTCTCTTTCTCTCTCTTTTACACACACACACATGCACGCCATTTTATACATACATTATGTATATTGTACAAATATGCACACAAACACACACAAACATGTTTTCTTTACCCTCTAAAACCTACTCTTAATAATAACCACTAACTCCTACCACTTACTGCAACCCCAGTTCTAGATTTTTACCAACTTAACCCCTAAATTGGAAATAGCTTTTTTCATTGAGGGGATCAGTGAAATGTGGAGGTTAGCAAATGTTAGTAAAAGATGAACACACACATACCGCATGGGAAAGGTGAAATTAAATTATAAGGGAAAGAGATGCTTCCATGCACGCACAATCACACACACATTGGCTGATGACTCACACACCTCTCAGGTCTCCAATCAGAGAGTCTTTTGGGATAATCATTACATCTTGTGTGCTGATAAAAATGCGCACATACAAATGAATTGGATTGCTGTTCATGGACTACAGTTCAACTTCCCGGGGGTCCTGTCACAGATGCCAACCCTGCCCTACAGGAGAGAGTGCGTTCTAGCATGCCATTATTGCAAGATTTAGGAGTGCACACTTTCATTGCACTGTCCTAAGAAAACAGGGAAGAAAAGTTGTCAACCTGCCTCTCAGCTTAACGTCTATTGGAGAGAAAAGGAGTATTTTCTTCAGTAAAACAACTGAAGTGCTAAATTTGAACAAGCTATTGGTATGGTTAAAGGACATTACTGGGAGAAAATGCCTTCTTCCATGGACATCGCTGTAAATACATTCACCATTTTAATGTAGTCAACTGGTTGGGAATTCTAAGCTAATGTGTTCACAACTCCTGGATCACAACAGGGTCATCATCACTCAGTCAAGGAATAATAGGAAAAACGACTAGAAATACATTGTCCTCAATCGTGTTCCCAGTGCTGAAACGGGTTCCATAATGGCACGGAGAATTACAGTCCCAAGTCTACGGAGATGGCATATTCACATTCCTGTTTGAGCTACAATCATGACATGTTGTACATACAGTATATGCACATGAGCAACAGGTTTCCAATAAGCTATGAGCTCAGTTACTCTGAGGTCACAATAGATGATGGGTCTCCCCACGGGAACACAAAAAGAAATGCTTCAGTGGGAGAGCTCTTTGATGTGTAATAACAAACCCCTCTCTGTAAACCCCTGACACACTTTTACACAGCAACAACATGGAGTGAGAATTATAATGGACAATGTGCGCTTGTGTGTGTGTGTGTGTGTGTGTGTGTGATCTACCCCTCTATCCATCATCATTGTCCTCCTCAACTAATGAAGGTGAGACGAAAGACTAATTAAACCACCCTCCAAGAACAGAAAGCAATAGAGAGGCAAAGGAAAGGAGCGAGGGATAGACTGATGATCACAAAGGAGTGGAGAGGAGAGAGGAAGAAACTGAACAAAAATTAGTGGAGACAGGAGAGAGGGACAGACTGATGATAAAGGCCATAGTGAGCATGAATGATTGTTTCCAGATATGCCTCTTCTTGTGTTTTTTTCTGTTTGGGAGCCAATTTGTCTGTCTGTCCATTGGACAGTGGAATGATTAACTTCTAACTGCTTTGATATGGCTTTGTAACCCCTCCCAGACTCTTGGGCATCAATAATCTTTCTTTTGAGGGCCTTGGTCTTTTGACCTAGGCCTGATTTGTTACCGAACCCATCAGGTTAAGACCAAACCAAGTTTCTTATCCTTATGGAAAGCTAGACCCTCCCAAGATACTCTCTAATGCTTTTCTAATACTTTGTGCCTGTTTTTGTGCACATTACTATATTCATCACTCCATTCATTTCATTTCGAGCCTTCCCTTTTCCTCCCTTCATTTAACCACTTTTTTTTTCTTACATTTGATAATATCTACTCGTTATTCAATGCATCATGTCTTCCACTCCTTCCTTGCCTATACAGCATTTCAGCCCTCAGTCTTGACATTTGAAAGAGTGTGTTGATTTCTGCTGGGCCACAGACACGGCGTGTGATTGTTCTTTCGGGTGAACACACAGGCCAGTGTATGTCTCTATATACCCCTGTATGTTTCAGTATGGCTCTCTGTACAGCTGTGTATTCTCCTTTATGGATGTATGTAGCGCTGGAGGATTATCCCCAGTTAAGACCCTGTGTCTGACTAAACAGGCCTGTCTGCCGCCTGCAGATTACCCAGCAGCATGGAGAACAATACACACACTCTGGGAAGAGGGGACATAGGCCAGAACAACTGAGAGAAAACAGGGTTGGATGATGGGTAAAGGGAGAGGATGAGGAGGACAGGATGGTGGGAAAGGGGGAGGAGAAGGGTGTGATGGAGAAGGGGAGGTGATGGGTAAATGGGGTGGATGAACTGTGGATGGTGGATTGGATTTCCGTTGGACGGTTAGTCTGAAAATGTATGCTCTGTGTACCCTGCTAAATGACTTCAGTGTATAAAATTAAATGAACAGGATTGGATGAGGTCAGTCCAAACGAGAGTAATATACAGAGGAATTAAAGAGATGTAGTCAGATGAATGGGTTATTTTACGTGCTGTTGTCAGAAGACACAGTGTCACATTAAACAACACTGAAAAATACTCACTCACCAGACTGCCAAGCCTCTGCCTAGAATTTGACCGTGGTCAAACATCAATAGCATGTACACACAAATATTCTTAAATGAGTACCACAAATACCACACACATACACCTTTACAGTACAGTAGATTCTCCCTTATGTGTCTTTTGGACTGTTCTGCCCATCTACTCACGCACACATTATTCAGTAGTTGAGCAACACACCTTCCTGATGTACTGTACATTATCTTTGCTCTTGCTTGTGGCCAGCAGGTGTCACATCAGAGGTGAGTTGGCACATTCTGTGCAGTTGGTAGGTATCCAGCCTGTCATCCACACAGACACATCCACACACACACACACACACACACACACACACACA
>JACXGI010018582.1:0-13087 GCA_016801175.1 Esox masquinongy | reverse complement strand
CAGGTTAGGATGTGACGCAGCACATGGTTCCTCATTGGTTTAGCATGGCCGGGTGGGGACAGGTTAGGATGTGACGCAGCACATGGTTCCTCATTGGTTTAGCATGGCCGGGTGGGGACAGGTTAGGATGTGACGCAGCACATGGTTCCTCATTGGTTTAGCATGGCCGGGTGGGGACAGGTTAGGATGTGACGCAGCACATGGTTCCTCATTGGTTTAGCATGGCCGGGTGGGGACAGGTTAGGATGTGACACTGCACATAGTTCCTCACTGAAATCCGTTTAGTCTACTCGGGTGTCCAGGCTACCCAGGTGTCCAGGCTACCCATTGTCACCCATGCCTCAGGCTTTGAGCCCTGTCACTGATAGGAATCCACTTTGAGGTGACACAGCAAACCTCTGCAGTCAGTAAAAGAAAGAAGTGTTGTAAAGGCGGGGTCTTCTGGGAAGGACTTTCTCTTGTTCATGTGTCAACACTCAGCAGGTCAGCTTTACCAAAGGCTTCTGACAGCTTAATGGAAAACACGTCACAGACTTCAAAATGGTCACTTGCAGAACTAGCCGATCGAAGTCTTGTATGGTATAATAATAATAGTAATAATACATTGGACTTATATAGCGCTTTTCTGGCACCCAAAGGCGCTTTACAATCAGGTACAAAACAAACAACATCTGAGGAGAGCGACTGGACAATACACAGACAAACGTAGAGAGAAGGACTCGGATACGACTTGGTTTGTGTGTATGGAAGGGGCTTTTTTGCATTGTGGTTCATCCTCATCTCAGTCCCACCTGTAAACTGTGCGGAGAGAGGCTGTTATCTACAAGGTACACCGAATTCCCTTTTGAATTGGCTCGACAGTAACTGCAGCCTGAGATGTTGACGTCGCGTCTCAGCTGTGAATTCCTCCGAGGGTTTCGTTCGGCTGAGGGCGTGTCATCAGTGATGAGACGCAGAGGAACGTTGTGATTGGCATTGATGATATTTTGTGTCTTCCCCTCCGCCTCCTTCCCTCCTTCCCGTCTCACGGCTTTGCTCCTCTTTTCTCCTCCCTCTTGCATGCTCTGTCTCCTCACACACTCTCTCCCGCTCCACCCCCTTCCTTTATCCTCCCCCTTCTATCCCTGTCTCAATGTCTTTTTCCATCCCCTCACTTGTATCCTGCTCTCCTCCCCCTTTCCCGCACAGGGTCGTGGTTCAGGGTTCCTTGGAAGGCGGAGACCCCGGGGGACCAACCTGTCTGGGCGGGGGGGCCGGGGACGCTCCAGAGGACTCAAGGCCGACACCAGCCTCGCCGTGACCCCTGGGGTACGAGCCCTCGCCCCCTCTCCCTTCACCACCCCCCTTCACCGCCTCTCTCTCTCTCTCTCTCTCTCTCTCTCTCTCTCTCTCTCCTCCCTCCTCCCTCCTCCGCATACATGAATAAAACAGTGGCCAAATGTGCTTAGCTTAGCGCAGAGAGCGCTCGCGCATTAGCGAGAGAGCGGTGCACTCACGCTCGGGAAAGCTTTTGGCGTGTGGCTTGGGATGGGAGGGGATGGTGGTACGGAGCTAAATGCCATTTTCTACGGAGTGGTAAGCAGGGCATTGACATGTTTTCCCCACTAAAAAACTTTGTGCGTTTGATTGGGGGATGTACTGTACCTTGTAGGGATTTTTTTTAAGGTTGACACCAAAGAAAGGTCAATGCTTCGTAGAGTGTACTAGCATGCAAACACACACTCACACACAGTGTACCACCAAGCAAATATTTGTATGCATGGTTGAGTCATATTGGAATTTAATGCAGACAGGCAGTCCGGAGGGCTGGCATTAAAGGGATAATACAACTCTGAAACACAAATCCTGGAACTTCTATTTTTGAGTAATATAATTGCCATGATATAGCTTCTGAGTAGTTTTGTCTCTGAAATCCGTAACTGTGTCATAAAGGTTTTTCGTAATATATACTTATCACTGGACGTAACTCACTACTGGTTTTGGGCGTTTTGGTCTCGAGCACGTCAATCCGCCTGTTATCTCGGAAAAGTAAGTTTTTGTACAAATTCCCTCTAAGTACATAGCTTGCCGTCAAATGTTTTTCTTCAGACACATACAGCTTTGAGTTAGAAATGTGATTTCTGCCAAGCTGAACATTGTAACACCTTTATTGATAGTGCGGCGTGGTTGATGGAATTTACAACTGTCAAGCTACTTTGCATGCTGCTATTATATTAGGTATTATTGTGTTCAAATACCTTTTCTCACTGGCCAGCTAGCCTCCTAGACCGATAGCCGCGCCACGACAGCTAGCCTCCTAGACCGATAGCCGCGCCGCGACAGCTAGCCGGTGTTGGATGAGGCTGGCTACATAAACATCAATTATTAACCGTTTATGACTGAAAATGTACTAATGAGTTTTGGTCATTTTGGTTCGAAAATCAGTCTCATCCAAAACTGAGTTTGGCAAGATGATAGGGAAACTGTTTAGGTCATGGATAAAATGGCGTATCAAAAATTACGCCCTGGAATATGCCCACTGCTGGCAGCACTCAAGTTATCCAGTAAGCCCATAAAAATACTTACTCATTGTCGCATTATCAAAACCCATTGGAGGAGTGGTCAGAGGAGTTGGGTCTCTGGTTTTCTCATCCAACAGGTTTTAAGGAAACAAGGAGGAAGTAGGCATGTTTACCAGCTAACTTGATTATTTCAGTGCTGCAAGCTATGTGCATGTTGCAATTGAGATCTTCCTCTTTCAATATACTTGACACTACAAACAACAGCCCTATGACAACCTTTGTTTGGCTTGTGTCAGAAATCAATGAGTTCTGTTGCCAGTTAACCCCTTGAAGTCATTGTTTTAAATGTTTAAATATGAAAAACAAATGCATGTCTTAGTAGCTGTGGCCGGGGAAGAGTTGATGATATGGGCATATTATTAGATCAAAAGGGGCGCACAAAACAGTTCACATGACTAAAGCCTGAATCAAAACACTGATTTTATGTTCATTCTACATTTACTGCACATTTTGTTTAGTTAGGTGATTGCAGATACTATGCAGACATTTCGTATTCAGTATTTCTGATAACTGTGGTTGGGTGCAACATTTTCCTAGCTGTGCCATGGAGGAATTAGAGCACGCTGTTTACACAATTAAAAAAAACACCCGTAATGAATCGCAATCTAGGTCAGATGGGCATCATTTCAAAATGTTATATTGCTAACATGACTAGTTAACTTAGAAATTACATTCTTACAGTGTTAGGCTTTGTCAGAGAAATTACAGTCATGTGTACAAATATGTATACCCCCTGGAAAGGTTTTCATGCTTTTTATTTACATATTTGGATATGTGGATATGTCATCTTCATTTCGGCACTATTGACAGATGAAGGTAACTTAATTCAACCAACTGTAATTTTGATGCATTATGTATAAAATGGGTGCCTTTAGGTGTGTTCCACAGCTACCTTTCCTTATAATGAGCAAAACTAGCTTTATTTTGTCCAAAACAACCAAGGGTATATGAATCAAACTGATCATAAAATGTAACACTAGATGACAGGAGTTTTATGATAGTGCAAATGTGACGTGGTCATTTGGATTCACAGTTATTAAGGTGGCTCGTATGAAATTGTCACATCTTTCAAAAAATGATTTGATGCCTCATGTTTACAACATTTCTCTCACCTAGATTAGCAAAAACGTATCCGTGTCCAAATCTGCGATCCACGAGTGTCGGGTGTGAAGTAACCCGTGATTGTGTGTGTGTGTCCAGGCCAGCTTTGTGGAGCAGCCATACGTGGTGAAGGAGGAAGAGGAGAATGCCATGCACACCACCGTGGTGATGTTCTCCACCTCAGACCACTTCACTCTCAGACAGGTCAGCACCACTGCGATAACACCAGCACATGCATGCCGTCAAAGCCCTCGCGTGCGTGTGCGTGTGTGTGTGTGGCTTGCTTGCTTGCTTGCCTTTTTCAGATTCACCTTTTCTTCCCTTGAAACATACTGTGTGGTGGTGGTTGCTGGTGACTTTCAAAAATAATGAGGATAATGTTCCTTATCCTGCCCAAACCAGCTTCCTCTGCCGTACCTCTTAACAATGCCTCACATACCCAAATACTAAACATATTTGAATGTAAATGCTAACGTACAAATGCCGCAGCTATTAGAGGACATGTACATAAAAGATGCATGTTGTATGGTAATGACAGCGCTATGATAAACCCCCATGGCCTTGGAGCTCAGCCTGTTTACACATCTTAGTCTTGTTTTCCCCTCCAACCTTATTCGCTGATTTACATCTGCCTTGTTGCTGAGGTCGTGACCCCTTTCTACACACACAGCGGAAACACTACACTTGTGTACCCAGCAGTGCACACACACCACACACATACACAGACATCCCCGTAAGAAATAAATGAATCCCGCGAATGTGCAATCGGGCGCGCTGCTGTTGAAGAAATGGGAGTCGTGTGAAGATTGAAGCACCCCAGGTCACGCACTGCATGTTATTGTGTGTGTCTGTGTGTGTCTGTGTGTGTCTGTGTGTGTCTGTGTGTGTCTGTGTGTGTCTGTGTGTGTATGCGCCGGTGAAACAGTCTATATTATTGTTGGGAAGTATAACTTTCATACTTTTTTCTCTCTTCCCCCCCTTTCTCTTGTCTTTTCAACAAATCGTTATGCATTCTCTCTTTCCCTCCTTACCCCTCTCTCTCACTCCCATGCACTCCGTGTTTCTCTTCCTCCCTCCCTCCTCCACCCACCCTGTTCCCTCCCTCCTCCAGGACATGTGTGTGGTGTGTGGGAGTTTTGGCCAGGGGGCTGAGGGCAGGTTGCTGGCCTGTTCCCAGTGTGGTCAGTGTTACCACCCGTTCTGTGTCAACATCAAGGTGAGCTCAGCCGCCTCTTCTGTGTACAAAACTTGCCTCTTCTCTATACAAGACCTGCCTCTTTATACAAGAGCTCTCAAATGACCAATGATGTTTGTCTAAACACTGAACATGTATGTCTGTGAAACATGTACAGGGTGTTTTGTCTTCAAGCCAACTTATTGTTCCAGTGTTAGATACTACTTACTGGCTGTGGTTTCCTTATATAGTCTGAATGAAATGACAGACTTGCTGAGTCTGCAGCAAGACAGACTGATCGTTGAGTGATTTCTTGTTTTAGCATACGTTTCAGTGTCAAATACGGCTTGGTATTTTGTGGGAGTTCACTTTCTGTGTTTGTGATCCATGTCTACGTATGCATCTGAAAGATGTATTTTTTTATTTTTGGCGATTCCCACTTGGGAATATTAGGTTATTGTCCTGTATGACATGGATCCTGTATGACAGCAATAAAAACATGGAAAATACAGATTTTAAACAGCTTTGAAATAACATTAAGTGTAATAAACACAATTCACAGTAAAATGGTCATTCAACAGTTTAAACTGCGTTAAAGGCACAGTGGCCTTCGACTTAAGGTATAACTTAACAAGGTTTTACCCATTTGGGAATAAGCCTGAGGTACCTAGTACTAGCCAGTCTGTGAGCTTGTTTGATGGGGGCTATTTTTCCAATTATTTTTTAAGGAAAGATAGTTGGGAAGTTTCTGCAGGATGCCATTATAAAGGAACATTAACCAATGTCTAGACCTTATGAAAGACAAGGGGTTCAAACCGACATAGTGTATAAAAGACAATGGCATGTAAAAAAGCTTGAACTGGTAATAAAACGTTCTGCTGCATGATAGACTGCGTTCAGACTTTTTTTTTTTTTTTAAACAGATTCTGAATCATCCATGTATTGTATATCACCATAGTCCAGAACTGGCAGAGAAGTGGCCTGAACAATGTTTTTAAACCATATGCTTTGTTTTATTTGCGTTCAAATCCTTCCACTTTGATTTTTTACTACAACTTCGTTTTTGTTGAAGGTTCTCAGGGAAAACTTTGACTGTTAACAGATGTTTTCTGCCTAAATACCTAATTATCATCATATTTCATTTGAGGCGGAATTACCTGTTAGGGTTAAGTTTTAGGATTAGGTAAAGTTTAGCCATAAAAGTTAGATATTGAGGAACATGTTTATGAAAACTTTTTGACGCTAATAAAAACAATCTTGTTCTGGTAACAAATGCTTCTCCAAAAACCTATTAAATATTAACTGAAGCCCATGCTTACCCTGCATCTATTTGAAACAATCCAACTGTTATTTGCTTTGGAGATGGCAGGTTTGCAGGCTCTACCCCTTAAAAATATATATTTTATAAAAATTTCATTATTATAATTTTGGACTTTGAACATCCAATTTGGATGGTTTTTCTATTAAGAATATTTGATTTTGGGGGAAAACTGACCTCAGTGGGAGATACGGCGACCCGGAAAAAAGCAAATTTTGGGTAAAGAAAATTGCCCCTGGACGTTGCCCCTCAATGCAGAATGAACCTATTCCCCTAGAATCCCAACGCTTGAAAAAAATTAACTCAATAATGGGAGTCTATCCAACACACAGACACACACACACACACACAAACACACAACCAGCACATGTTTTTGTCAACATCACCTCTCTCTGCTGGCCAATTGCACCTTGCCCAGCTTTTACACAGTGATTAGCTTGATTGATTTTTGCTGCGCCGTGGCATACCAGAGGAAGCTAATGGATGCTAATGATTGACATGGACCATGCTGACGCTCCAGCTAGCTAACCTAGCGTCTAATTGCCCTCAGCAGCCGAGACGCGCGATCAACAGCAGTCAGTGTGACAGAGTTTCACTCACAGCTATAGACATGCGCTTGTTGGCTGTAATTTCATTAATGGTAAAAGGGCCATTTACCTGTCATTGACAGTGTAGTAAGAAAGCCTATTTTGTATGGGGCATTTCTGTCCGCCAGTTCAGATGGTTTCTGTGCCATGATGCGTTTAGGAGTAATTGGGTAATAATGTTGAGTAACTGTTTCATACCTGACCCTGATGGATACCTGGAATAAAAATAACTTCTGATTCAGGTTTCCATTGACCATGCTTTGTAGTCCCTGAGTAGGATTTGTCTGTTTTGCTGGGCTATGCAAGTGAAAACTAAAGTAAAAATCCACCAGCGTTTGACCCACATTATTTTGTATTCCATGATATCTGCTTTGACATGACGGGAGGAGGGGTGGGGGAGGAATTAGATTCACCCCCCCCCCCTTTGATCTATTGGCTAATAAATACTAGTGTCTCCCCTCTGGCAAACAGCTCAACAATTAATATTAACCTCCCCGGAAGATCTTGCTGCTGGGAATCCTGCTATGTGAATAGAGCACACAGCCACTGGTCAATATGAGAAGGAGATCCGAGAGGATTCCTTCCCCTCCCTGACCTCCTCATGTCTCGCCAGATCACCCGGGTGGTGCTGAGTAAAGGCTGGCGCTGTCTAGAGTGCACGGTGTGTGAGGCGTGTGGCCAGGCCAGCGACCCCGGCCGGCTGCTGCTGTGCGACGACTGTGACATCAGCTACCACACCTACTGCCTGGACCCGCCCCTGCAAACGGTGCCCAAGGGCAGCTGGAAGTGCAAGTGGTGGGTATTTGCGGTTTCTGCTGTCACTCACACAGCACAGCCAATCAGAGCAACAGGCTTGTCTGACTGGACCAATTATGCCGCTGAACATTTTTAGAATGAAGGTAACATGTTGAATTGTCTGTTACTGTATGGCTCTGCTCTTCTCTTCACGTCATCGCTCTTTCTCTAGTTGTTGGTGTGCTGCCGGGCTTTAGCAGCTGTTTTGGCTCCGACAGGGAGGGATTTCCCCTCTATTCGTTGTAACGTTATTCCTTAATCCCCAGTCAAACAACACTATGTTGACACTGTAGCGTCACACATTCATTCAAGACTTTCTTTGGAGCCCTGCCATTGACATTTATTTTTAGGTTTTCATGATAAATGCCACACACACACACACACACACACACACACACACACACAAAACAGTTTTCTGAAACCTATGTGTTTGAATGTTAGCTAGATATACCGTTAGTCGTGGTGATTGTTTGTGTGTTTTGCCCCTGCTGAATCTACACCCTCCTTGTTACTCTAGGTGTGTCTCCTGTACCCAGTGTGGTGCCACCTCGCCAGGCCTGAGGTGTGACTGGCAGAACAACTACACCCAGTGCGGCCCCTGTGCGAGCCTGGCATCGTGCCCGACATGCGCGCGCAGCTACCGCGAGGAAGAGCTCATCGTGCAGTGCCGGCAGTGTGACAGGTGGGTGACGGCGTGACACTAGAACATGGTATCCTGGCAACCGACATTCGGCTTGGCGAAAAGGCAACGGTGCAGCTGTTTAAGGTGTGCGCGTTGCGCGTCTCACTGTGGGGTTTCTCCCACAAGTCTGGCTCTAGAATTTGAGCGGTGGAAGGTGTCTGACAGACTAAGCTAAAACTCTCAGAAACACACGTCTTCCATGTGAGCCTGATTGGTTATCCACTAATTACTGTTGGTTGCATAAGATTGTTTGATCATCCTTGATGTTTTCCAGAACTTTTCAAAACTTCTCTGATGCATTTCAATCACTCCAATGCGTGTTTTTTTTTTTTTTTTATACAGACTGAAATTCACCATTTCTGATTTGACATGTCTTGAGTGAAATCCGTTTAACGTTTATTGAGATAATGTTACACTTTTGTAGATTTTTTATGATTACTGAGGTTTCCTTAAAATACTGAATTGGAATCAAATGGCTTGAAAGTCCAGTTCCTTAAATATCATGCATGAGTCAACGTAATCTATTTTTATCACAAATTTACTTTGTGACCCTCCCCCAAACCCCCTGTTCTCTGATGGGTATATGGTGGTCACCGAGTGATGTTGTACAGTCGTGTCTCCCTCAGTAGCTATGACTACTGTGATACTATGGTGTCAATTACTCGTCTAGAGTCTCCAGAGGACACAACTCTTTGTTGCTTTGGCAACCGGTTGAAAGCATTTCAGAGACTGTGTTCGTGCGTGTGCTGATTATTGTCCTAGCACAATGGTCTCTGTATATTTCCACTTGTATGTATTTATATTACGTAACACACACACATGCTAATTATGTGTATTGAATTAATATAATATTAATTATTGTATTGGTACTATATTTGACTGATTGCTTTTAGTGCCTCAGAAATGCAATTGAGGTCGACTACAGTGGTTTAATTTCTTCTTTTTTATTCTTTTGTAGGCAACAATATTAAATTGCTTTCATAAAGGGTGTGTCCCCTATGTACCGGGTCTCATCTTTCCTTCCCATCTCAGGTGGATCCACGCCTGCTGCCAGGGCCTCAACACCGACGAGGAGGTGGAGAATGCAGTGGATGACGGCTTTGACTGCACTATGTGTCGAATGCACACTCTGCCTTCACAAGGTAAAACCCTTCACCTAGCACCCAAAAATGGAAAGCTATGTGTACGACGAGGTCAAGCAAACTCTTGATGTGGCACATTTATTCCAATGAATATATTTCGAGGTGCTTCTACGAATAAGGAAAAAATATAATAGAATATTTTAGAAAAGAGTTACATGGGAATATAAAATGTTTCAAGATGTTGAGCGTCTAGCCGTAAATCCATGAAGAAATTTGACATGCCTTCTAAAAGTTTTAGGCAACCAATGAGAAGACCAAAGAGAAGAACTTCAGTCACTGCTGTATGAAGTGTTCTGTAGTCTTTATAAAATTACCTAGCATGAGCAGATGTAGTGGTACGTTGCTGAAAATAGACCCCTTTCCACCTTGATTAATTGTAGTGGTTAATTTATGCCACTGGGTTGGTCTTAACATCTTCTGTAGTGCACTGTGTTCCCAAACTAATCTCAATGAACCCAACCAGCTCCACTCAAGAAGCCCAAAGGCCTCCTCTATATTTATCAATCGAACCCGCCATCAGACAAATATGGGTTGCTCATTACAGCAGATGGCTGGAATAAAAAAAAATCTATCTGCAGCCTGTTCACTCATTCATTCTAATGGATAAGTATTGAAAATTGGGACAGAGTTTGTAAAACTGAGATGGGGAAAAAAGGAGGTCATGCTTAAGGTGCCTTTATTCTTTGGATGCTGAAGATACCATGGCGCTTGTCATGAGGGTGTTATCGCAGTGACCTGGCTAAATATCCAGTCTGGCCACCTTATTATCCCAGCTTCCAACTGGCGCATTTATCCCTTTCCCCCCTCCTGCAACTAAGACAAATTCGTATAGTAAATATAAAAATGTAATGAATGTATTGATTGAGGCTACTGTGTACATGTTCTGTTAAGAACTTCAGTGGGCTGAATTTTACCTCCAGTTTTGTACTGTATGTAATGACTTGTATTATTTAGCATAATTGTCATGTCGTTCTCTCAGGCAAAGTGGAAGCTCTCCAAGCTGATGTCTACGAGGCTCCGATGGCGCCTAATATAATGACTAGAACTAGAGAACCAGGTAATCCAGCTCTACAGAGGCAAACAACCCTGACAGTCCCCAAAGTTCCATTAACAGTGCCGAATTAATAGTTACTCTCGGCGAATGTTGTCTCTCGTTGACAGTGTTAGGCTCACTAATGTGATGCCCACTCGTTGAGGACACAAGTATTTCAGTGTTTGTAAACAAGATGGCTGGAGCATATGTTTTTAGATACATACGTGGGAGGCAGTGGGGAGAAAGTGAATCACTCTAAGTATTTCACTTTGTATCTGTCTTGTACAACAAACACACTTCTTTTTTAGTTTACTCAGTCCATGAGAGCTGCATTTGCTGCTTGGGAAACCAGCTTGATAGATGTTTTAATGAACCCCTCCTCCCCTTCTCCAGACATCCAGAAGACCTACACTCAGGATGGGGTCTGTCTGACAGAATCTGGCCGGTGCCAGCTTCAGAGCCTGGCGGTGCCCTCCTCTTCGACCCGCCGAGGCCAGAGCAGGAGGCCCAAACCCAAACTCAAGCTGAAGATCATCAACCAGAACAGTGTGGCCGTGCTCCAGACCCCACTGGACACAAACTATTCGGAGCTGTCCCGGGACGGAGACCCATACCTGGATGACTGCCGGGGTAAGGACTTCCAGGGTTCAAAGATAGTCAGCTGGGGGTCACCAACCACGAGGGGTGTGGACACTCCACCTCCGGCTTTAAAATTGCAAATATGATAAAAGGATAGAAGCTTTTTAAAATAAACTCTCATTATTGCCAGTTCTGCAAGGCCTAAAACAGAATTTCATATTTTTATTGAGAACATAAGATATGTTTAAGATATGTTTTAGCTCTGCCTTTCCCTTCCACATTGGCCAGCACTAGAATATCTGGGCTATTTTCTAAAGATAGACATGTCAGTTAGAATGAAAGAGGGAGGTAAGCGTCATTCCCTGGTCGTTTTTATTAATCAGAACGGTCAAAAGGACGAGTAATGTTAGAAAGCGACCGTTACCCTTATCTCAAGCATGAGATTAACAGATATGTAGATGAAAACTTAAAACATACCTGCTTGACTTTCTCGCACTAGGGCCTATTTTGGTTTAAATGCAGACTGCACTCAGGGCAGTCATGTAATGAATTGGACTTGTAGAGGAAAGAACAGCTTTTAGAACAGCGGTCAGCAAGTTATTCCTGAATTGGCGTTTCGGTGATGAGAGGAGGCTGGCTGAGGCAAACTGAGTTAATCCCCAGCCCATCCATCAGACCTCGACTCAGAGAGTGTAAGCAAGGGCTAATGATGAGGAATTAACCCTTTCCCACTCAGTGTGGGCTTCTATATTTAGGCTAGCCCATGCCAAGGGGAAGCATTTGTGTGTCTCCTGTACACGTCGTGTAAAGCTGCGTTATAATGTTGCTAAGACTACACAAGCGTTTATAACTACGAAATGTTAATATTGTTATCATTGCTTCAAAGCTACCTACTAAAACATACGTAGCATTAAGCCTTGGCCCTGAAAGAGAAAAAAACTGTACATATACAGTGGATATAAAAAGTCTACACACCCCTGTTAAAATGCCAGGTTCTTTTGATGTAAAAGAATGAGACAAAGAGAAATCATGTCAGAACTTTTTCCACCTTTAATGTGACCTATAACATGAACAATTCAATTGAAAAACAAACTGAAATCTTTGAGGGGGAAAAATAAAAAACTCGCAATAACCTGGTTGCATAAGTGTGCACACCCTTAAACTAATACTTTGTTGAAGCACCTTTTGATTTTATTACAGCACTCAGTCTTTTTGGGTAGGAGTCTATTAGCATGGCACATCTTGACGTGGAAATATTTGCCCACTCTTCTTTGCAAAAGTGCTCCAAATCTGTCAGATTGCGAGGACATCTCCTGTGCACAGCCCTCTTCAGATCACCCCACAAATGTTCAATTGGATTCAGGTCTGGGCTCTGGCTGGGCCATTCCAAAACGTTTATCTTCTTCTGGTGAAGCCATGCTTTTGTGGATTTGGATGTGTGCTTTGGGTCGTTGTCTTGCTGAAAGGTGAACTTCCTCTTCATCTTCAGCTGTCTAACAGACGCCTGAAGGTTTTGTGCCAAAATTGCCTGGTATTTGGAACTGTTCATAATTCCCTCCACCCTGACTAAGGCCCTGGTTCCAGCTGTAGAAAATCAGCTCCAAAGCATGATGGTGCCACCACCATGCTTCACTGTAGGTATGGTGTTCTTTGGGTGATGTGCAGTGTTGTTTTTGCGCCAAACATACCTTTTGGAATTATGGCCAAAAAGTTCAGCCTTGGTTTCATCAGGCCATAACACATTGTCCCACGTGCTTTTGGGGGACTTGATGTTTGTTTTTGCAAACTTCAGCCGGGCTTAGATATTTTTCTTTGTAAGAAAAGGCTTCCGTCTTGCCACCCTACCCCATAGCCCATTCATATGAAGAATACGGGAGATTGTTGTCACATATAGCACACAGCCAGTACTTGCCAGAAATTCCTGCAGTTCCTTTAATGTTGCTGTAGGCCTCTTGGAAGCCTCCCTGACCAGTTTCTTCTCGTCTTTTCATCAATTTTGGAGGGACGTCCAGTTCTTGGTAATGTCTCTGTTGTGCCATATTTTCTCCACTTGATGATGACTGTCTTCACTGTGTTCCATGGTATATCTAATGCTTTGGAAATTCTTTTGTACCC
>JACXGI010018581.1:0-13092 GCA_016801175.1 Esox masquinongy | reverse complement strand
CATCCCTGTCTCCAACAACCTAACAATCCACCATCCCTGTCTCCAACAATCTAACAATCCACCATCCCTGTCTCCAATGACATAGTAATCCATGTAATTGACTGAATTAGCAATCATTGTAGTGACATGTTTTGAAGTCATATCTTGTTGTTCAACAAACTTGGACTGACATCTAAATTTGAACGGCTGAGACAGCTCTGATGAAAAAAGGATGAAATCTGAATGTTATATTACTCTGTTATACAACTATGAAGGTTCTAGTGACTCTTAGGTTATTTGTAGGTTGTATGTAGATTATGCCAATGTTTCCAACCACAGTGACACAATGTGCTTTGTCAAATAAAGCATAGGGCCATTCTGCCACCTAACTGATTACTGAGTATTATTGTTATACACCCATTTAATTTACCAGACAAGTTGACTGACAACGCATTCTCATTTACAGCAACAACCTGGGCAATAGCTACAGGGGGAGGAGGGGGAATGAATGAGCCAATAGGAAGCTGGGGATGTTTCTGACCATGTTGGTATGAGGGCAAACGGGCAGTGGGATGTGGGGTGCTATGCAGTTGGCAGCTGGCTGCTGTGTGTGTCTGTGTCACGTGCAATCCTATATAACTTTGGTTTGGGGCCCGTGGAGGTTGGTGGTCGGTGGCCCCAGGGCACAAGGCCTCTGTGCCTGTTCACTAATCCGGCCCTGTGCAAGTGGGACTGATTGCAGATAACAGCACCATTCAACTCTGGCCTTTCAGAATGCCATCTGTACGACAACAGCCACAAGCTATTAAAATGTTAAAGGACGTGACGTGAGAACAGCAGTGTTTTTGGGTTGTGTTTGATGGTGATAATAATGGATTATACAGAGAATGCATTGCATTGAATAACAGTAATCACCACTCATGGGTAGTGCCCACCTTGGTCATGCAATGGAGCCATTAAAAGCACTAACATTCTCTTGTTTAACATGACACATTTCCTGTTACAACTTGAGCCATGTTACATTTCTCTTCATCTTGCTCCTCACTTTCGGTCTCCTTTCTCTGTTTTTTGGGAGAGGTATATTCCATTAAAAGGTTTAATCAATCAGGACATACAGGTTTCTCCTCCACTGCTCTTTCCGGTTCAAGTGGCGAGTTTCCCATCGATAGGGAATATGGATTGTTTTATCCAGCATTGCCTGCCTCAAACCATACACAGCCCCTTAACCCTCTATCTCTGGTGCATGTGTGTGTGTGTGTGTGTGTGTGTGAGAGAGAGAGATAGAGAGAGAGAGAGAGAGAGAGAGAGAGATGGAAATAAGTTTTCTTCTGTTTACACATTTCCTCAACTATGTAGTCA
This sequence comes from Esox masquinongy, assembly GCA_016801175.1. Lineage (NCBI taxonomy): Eukaryota > Metazoa > Chordata > Actinopteri > Esociformes > Esocidae > Esox > Esox masquinongy. The sequence continues at coordinate 11,754 of JACXGI010018581.1, read as the reverse complement.
CATTAAAATCCTACCTGAAGCCTGTTAATTAAGTAGCCTGCCTTCTCTGTCTCATAGCAGAACATTGAAAGCATTTTGAGACCTGCTGAACTCAGAGGCACATGGGGACATTTGAATACACACAAGCAAAACGCAGTATGACAACTATGTCACGCACACAATTACACAAACAACACTGTGTGAGTGTGTGTGTGTGTGTGTGTGTCTGAGAGTGTCCCTGTGTGTTATTTTAGGAAGTGCACATGGGTTCATTGATGTGCTAGTGAACACCTTGGCAACAAAGGCAGACAATTCCTGGATTGACCCTCTGTCACTCAATCGTTTTATTGCCATGCTCACTAACATTCTGTAGATGCCGCTGCCATATTCATGGCCAAACTTTAAATAGCGGCTAGTTACTGTTTGGTCTAAATTACACTAAAGGGGCTTGGAAATACAATAAAATTATATAACTATTGGAACAAATCAGTGTTGCCATCAACGTTATCAAATGCACACTACAAAGTTTAGGGTCACATAGAAATGTTCTTGTTCTACATGAAAACACATGAAATTAGTCTGAATAGGAAATATAGCAAAATTAATTGAAAATAGTCATTCACAAGGTTAGAAATTATGATTTTTAATAGAAATAATAATCACGTCCTTCAAACTTTGCTTTGGTCAATGAATCTTCAATTTGCAGCAATTACAACCTTGCAGACCAATTGCATTCTAGTTGTCAATTTGTTGAGGTAATTTAAGAAGATTTCACCCCATGCTTGCTGAAGCAGCTCCCACAAGTTGGGTTGGCTTGATGGGCACTTACAGACCACACAGTTAAGCTGCTCCCACAACAGCTCAATAGTGTTGAGATCCAGTGGCCTCTCCATTATTGACTGAATACCAGCCTCTTCCCTAAATAGTTCTTGCATAGTTTGGAGCTGTGCTTTGGGTCATTGTCCTGTTGTAGGAGAAAATCGGCCCCAATCAAACGCCATCCTCAGGGTATGGCATGGCATTGCAAAATGGAGTGATAGCCTTACTTCTTCAAGATCCCTTTTACCCTGTACAAATCACCCACTCCCATTGCCACCAAACCACCCCCAGACCATCACATTGCCCCCACCATGCCTGACAGATGGCGTCAAGAGCTCCTCCAGCATCATTTGCTCTAATGAAAAGATCTTCTTTCTAATGAAAGATCTTCTTTGTGATCTGAACACCTCAAACTTAGATTAGTCTGTCCATAACACCTTTTCCATTCTTCCTCTGTCCAGTGTCTGTGTTCTTTTGCCCATCTTAAACTTTTCTTTTTATTGGCCAGTATGAGATATGGCTTTTTCTTCACAACTCTGCCAAGAAGACCAGCATCCTGGAATCACCTCTTCAGTGTTGACATTGACACTGATGTTTCGCAGGTACTATTTAATGAAGCTGGCAGTTGAGAAGCTGTTTCTCAAACTAGACACTTTAATACCACGTTTCCACTGGTGCTTTACCCCGGCACCAGGGTCACACCGGTGATTTATATTAACGTTTGCTCCAGACTTTTCTGTTTCCACTATATATTTAGTACCAAGGACTTAAGGAGGGACTCAGGTGGGGAGGGAGGAGTAAACTGTCAACGCGATTTAGTTTTCCGGTTACGAAAAATAAAAGGCGATATTTTTTTGGTTGTAAAATAAACAATAAACGCCATGCTCAATTTGTTTACAATACGGCGTTTGAGCTTGAGTAATGAGACTAATTTCGACTGACTCCTTCTCCACCTACACTCATAACACTCGTAACTGTATGCCAGTGTATTCATTATTAAGTTTGATAAGTATTTTGTCAAAACTATCTACCTTTAATAGAAGGATTTGGGAGAATTCTGAGGTAATTTTATGTTGTAATAGGGTCTGCAGGCAACGTCTCAGTCTCAGCGCTCCATTTTTATATTGAGTCAATGGCGTCGTACCACCTTTGGTCGTTCCAACTCTTTCTGTTGTGAGTCTTGGGTTCTCTGTATTGTTGCTTTATTTTCTTTATTTTATCATGGATCTGTTTGTTAGATCGGATGAAAACCATTATGAGAAGCTAAAAGCAAACGATACACATCGCCATTCGAATAGAACAACATGCCGCGTTCTCACAGCACATAACGCGTCAATCTGCAAACCGCGCCCTAAGTCCTAAAGTCCGGGGCTTGGCACCAAGTGAGAGCCGGGCTACTCGGCCATGGCCTAGTGGCCGACTGGCCCTGGCCTGTGTCAGAGGAAACAGAAAAAAGTCGACTTGAGGGTACAACACCAGTGTTTGGCACGAGTGGAAACGCGGCATAATGTATTTGTCCTCTTGCCCTTTGAGGATGCATTGAGTAGAATGCTCAGTTGGACATCAGCCCCAAAACAAACGTTCAAAACAGTATCATGATAAAACATGCTATCCGTGAATAGAATGAGTATGGAATGATCTCAGACATTCACACTGATGAAAATCTCTGCGGAAACAATTGGCTTCAAATGAAAGCCACTTTTGGAGACATTTCATTCATGCACCAAGAAACAATTTTGCAGTTTTTGGTTAAATAAAAGTTGTATAATGTAGTTGACTAGTCTTCTTTGTATGGAAACATGTAGCCCTTCTCAGTGTGGGTTGCTAATGAAATCTCCTGATCGGTGTTGCCGCGGCAGCAGGAAAACCACTGTCATCATGTCAGCTTGGCTTGTCAATGCTGGTTTTAGACGTGACGTCACAACAGTCTTATGGTAACAGCTTTACTCACACAGACTAACATACCAATGACACTCTGCTTACACTATTAAGCCAGGGAAACCCTGGTTCGTGCACACATACTCACACACAGACTGATCCAATTATTGCTGGTGGGCTGGCCAAGTGTTTCCCAGTGGTAAGGTGCTTACTGTAGCAGCCTTGCCTTACTGCCTTGCATTGTCTCATCATTCACGCAGTGTCCCCCCACTAATAATACATACGCACACACAAACACACACTCAAATACGCTAATACGTACACACACACACACACACACACAAACACTGAGGAAGTGAGTCAGGTGAGCCAGGGGAAAAGCCAAGAGTGCCTTCCATCCAGTCAGCAGGAGAAGAGCCTGAACCGGAAGCCCAGAGCTTAGTCTGGCTAAGAGACTTTCCCCTGCGCACAACCATCTCTGAATATAGCCTACAACCCATATCTAATACTCATAACTAATACAGCATTACTATGGAGTTTATTTAATGATGTCACACAGCACACTACATCATATGTCTGCTTTGTAAGCAGAGTAAATGCATACCCCTGTCACTCAAGACACAGTCTGATCGGTGGAATAATGGTGTAAGGCTGTGTTGCATTAAATTAATTAATCAAGGCGATGCTTTTTTTTTTCAGGGTTTATTATTGGTCCATTTCTTTGTTGTGTGTGTGTGTGTGTGTGCACGCATGCTGAACGGTTCAAAGAGCCTAGTACACTCTAACCTGGAGAGTGTCCCTGAGTTGAAGAGTTTATTAACCCTCTCATGTTTGAACCCTTAAAGTCTGAGAGGCTTTTCAATGCGTGTGTGTGTGTGTGTGTGTGTGTGTGTGTGTGTGTGCAAATTCTCCTTGCTCTGAGAGGTTCATTAGGGTCCTTGGCAACGAGGGCCACTTCATTCAAGGCTTTGAGTCTACTCATATGCACAGTCACTCACTCACTCACTCACTCACACACACACACACACTCTCACACACACACACACACACACACACACACACACACACGCACACGCACACGCACACACACACACACACATTTACTGAGCTATCTAAATGGGGATACCAAAGTCGATTGCCCTTAAAAAATCCTACTTTTACTAATCCTTTACCCCAAACCTAATCCTAACCCTTAACTGAACATTTATCCCTAAATTTAACCTAGCCATAATGCCTAACCCTAAAACAAACCTGTAATGCCTAACCCTAAAACAAACCTGTAATGCCTAAACCTAACCCCAATTGTAACATTTGCCCTAGACCTAACACTTACGCAAAAAATAGCCTTTTGTTAATTGGGGAAAAACTTTTAGTAAAATATTTATGGTTTAACCACAGTTTGAAGACATGATTGCCTCTTATACAGATAAGTCAGAAATACACAAACGCACATAAGCTGTCTTGTAGTGGGAGCAGACATCATGTCTTCCTGTGAAATGATAGAAAGAAAGGGAAAGGAACAGGGGATAGGAGGGGAAGAGGGAGAGGAGGGGAAGAGGGAGAGGAGGGGAAGAGGGAGAGGAGGGGAAGAGGGTATGGATCCCACTGAGGCTATAGGGGTTTATAGCCCTCATGTTCGTCTGTGTTGGTGTGTGTGTGTGTGTGCGTGTGTGTGTGTGTGCGTAAACACACGTGCCTGAGGGGGGCCAAGGGATGTTGAGACTGATGTGTTCTGACGGACTCACATACAGACATAGAGCCTGTCTGACTCACAGACGCGACTCACGTTCTCCCTCTGGGACGGCCCCTGGAAAACACACACACGCACGCACGCACACCCATCCAAGTGTGAGCGTGCACACGCAGGCACGGCGGTCCAGGCTATAGGACGCTGAGTCCAGGTGTGTAGCATCCATCCTGTTCACGGCTGGTCCTGAAGGTTGGGTACGGCCCACCGTCAACACACTCTTCACGAATGGCGGCTGTGTCGTCTTGGTCACTTAACAGACGAACATGTGAAGTCTAACACAGAATGGATCCCTGGGTGGAACGGCCTGAGTGTGTGGAGGGGTGATGGGTACAGGGCGCGGGGACCGTAAACGTAGCTCTGAGGGCAGTATTCTGCCTCATTGTAGAGCTCTATGTGACTCACTGCATGGACTGAATCAAGCTTTAAAACATGAGTAACACACTTTCGTTAGCCATCGGGGTCAACACGGACACACACACAAACGCGCACGTACGCACGCACGTACACACACGCACGCACGCGCGCGCACGCACACTGCTAATGTGGATGAGCTGTGTGACGCCAAGCGTATGCTCGTTATAATATCGCTAGGAGCCTGGATGTACAACACACACACACACACACACACACACACACACACACTAGTGATAATACATTTCAGCAGGCCATCTCCCTTTCAGAGCTGTCTCTTTAGAAACTCACACTACACTGTCTGATCCCAGCTTCAGCCTGAACATGTTTAAGTGGCTAATTATTGAAACACGAATTTACTGGACTGTAAAAAATCTTAGGTATTTTCAAAGTATTATTAAGTGACTTGTTCCACAGTCTTCTTCTGATTCCTTAAATTCTCAGTAAAAGTGTTATGTGAACTAAATGCCCCACACCTGTGTAAATCTACTTTTTCAACCTGAAAGATGATGGCCCATGGTGTTGTGCAACAATTTACATATAAGTATGATATATTTGGCCTTGACATGACAAAAATGACAGAACATCCTCAGTATTTTCCTATAAAATGTCATTATTTTTTGCCCACATTTTAATTCAGATGTATCGTTTGTTTAGAATGTAATCTCCCACCAACATGGTAATGTTAATTGATCAAAAACACCTGCTGTTCTCCCTTTTTCAAGCTGCAGCTAGCTGACAGAGAGCTTTTCACTTGGTTTACATTGTCATAGAGCAGTGTTCTTTCACGTAGTTTCTAACGGGGGTTGCATTGGTTGATAAGACATTGGTTTGAGGCCCGCCATGAGACAAAATAATGCAACCCTTTAAGTAATGGTAGACATATCAAGGGCGGCACATACGGTCACCAGGCGCCATCGGTAGCTCGCGTGCCTCGCAATGAAGAGCACTGTCATAGAGCATGTTAAAATAACGAGTGCAATCAATGGACTAGATAACGCACTGACATAGCTACCTAGCTTGCTTAAAACAATAACTGAGGGAAAGAAGAATTCGCTATTTCTTCTTGTCTAGTGTTCAAATATTAATGATGGCTGGAAACCGTCACGGCTTAGCGGAATGATCAGATAGCATGAGACAGACAAATGTCAACACTGAAACTGTCAACACACACAGGGGCCCCTGAATGGTGAAGCGCTAATGTCACGCAGATAGCTGTGTCATTACGGTACCAGAGTTCAAATTCTGTTCAAATTAGCCCAGTGGTCCTGTGGAGGTTGGTGCCATTGACCATCACCGTTTGGATTTGGGGAGTTAGGAATCTAATACGGTTCCTTTGCCCTATCATGCTCTTGGGCTGCTTGGGTGTCAGTGAGCTCAGTCGAGGTAGATGGCCAGAGAGAGAGAGTTTCTTCCGGCACCATGACCATTCCAATCTAGACTACCTGGCTGAGCGAGCAGTGTGACAAGAACCAGAACGGCATCAAATGTGAATCGGAGGAAACGTCTCCACATTAACCGTGTCGGGTTTTGCGCGGCGCAGCCAAGACAAAGCAGGGCCTTAATCGTATTTGGATGTCAAGGAATCGGCAGATCTGTTTTTTGTCGTCATTATTATTCTTTTCATCCACAAAACCCAACATATGAATGGGGAACAGTGACCCTGAGTTTGGAGTGTTGGACTGTGTTGTCATGTAGATAACATCACGGATCTGTTTAATGGGACCGGATGGACACTTTAGTGTCGGTGGGGGAGAAAAGAGGGAGATCTCGAAAGGGGTCCAGGAAGTGGTCTGTAGCAGAGGTCTGTATTGGCTGGGTGGGGGTCCGGAAGTCTGCGCGCTGGACAGGAATGCCCTCAAATGCACGTCCATCTCCTACGAGTCCTGTGTTTCTGTCAGTAGTGTCACATGTTGAGTCAGCCCAACCCCCAACCCCGCCTTATCTTTTCATATTAGACGAGGACAACGGCCGCTGATCAACATTTCATTCGTACATACAGCTCCGGAAAAAATTAAGAGACCACTGCACCTTTTTCTTTCCTTTCCAAAAAATGTCAAAAAGGACGGTTTTGAGTGAGGAACAGAAGGGTTGAAATTAAGAGACCACTGCAAATTGAACGCTTCTGTTCTTCACTCAAAACTTTCCTTTTCAACTTTTTTGGAAAGGAAAGAAAAAGGTGCAGTGGTCTCTTAATTTTTTCTGGAGCTGTATAATATACCTTTATTAACACTGTCTGAAACACTTACCCAGCCAGCAGTTGTCATGAGTCCCTCCCTGGGCTGGTTGATTGGGTTTCCCCCTCGCCTCTCCTCGTTCTACACACTTAGACACAACCACATAGAAATCCTCCTGATCACAACATCCTACTCTGATACAGCCTGACTGTGATGATCTGTATCAGAGTCCGAATGTGTGTGTGATTATGTCCTCATACCATAATAGGTCTCTCCTGGTTTCCTTTAATTCCTGTCTTGTGAGCAGATATGGAACAATGTGGCCTGAAAAGGAAGAGAGGGGGAAATATGCTATAACTCACACCACACACACACACACACACACACACACACCCACACAAGCACACACGCACGCACACACGCACGCACACACGCATGCACACACACACGCAAACACACGTACACACACACACACCCTCTAATACAAATCACGTGTCTCATACTCTTTCACTCAGGGTGTACTCCAGCTCACCCCCAACATCAGACAGGGGGATTCCACTTGGAATTTCAAACATCTCTGACAGATTTCTCTTCCTGATTCCACAAGTCTGACAGTCATTCTAATCCCAAGCCAAGAAATACAGATATCTGCATGGAAAACCTGGTTTATGTCCTGCTTGTGAAAATGGAGCAGAGGCAGATAGACAGGAACGTGTCTGTGATCCTTGGAAATTCAGTGGTTGTGTGAGAAGGAGTCAGGAATGTGTCCGATTATAATCCACTGTGATGAATTCTACTGGCGATGCTGGGTTGGCACTGAGGCAGGAATACCACAGAGCAGCTGGCGGTGTGGGGAGAGAGAGGAGATAGATAAGAGAGCCAGAATACAGCGGGCAGACATAGAGTTATTAAACAAATTCTGAACCCTATAGGATAAACCTAACCCTACAGAACAGATACTGAACCCTACAGAGACACAGAACAGATACTGAACCCTACAGAGACACAGAACAGATACTGAACCCTACAGAGACAGAGGACATATACTGAACCCTACAGAGACAGTGGACAGATACTGAAACCTACAGAGACACAGAACAGATACTAAACCCTACAGAGACACAGAACAGATACTGAACCCTACAGAGACACAGGACAGATACTGAACCCTACAGAGACAGAAGACAGATACTGAACCCTACAGAGACAGAGGACAGATACTGAACCCTACAGAGACACAGGACAGATACTGAACCCTACAGAGACAGAGGACAGATACTGAACCCTACAGAGACACAGGACAGATACTGAACCCTACAGAGACACAAAACATAATAAACCCAACAGGTGGAGAACAGTGACTTGACACTAAACTCTAACAAGATAACGAGATACTGAACTATACAGAGATACCCAAAAGATGCTCAACCCTACAGAGATACCCAACAGACGCTCAACCCTACAGAGACACCCAACAGACGCTCAACCCTACAGAGATACCCAACAGACGCTCAACCCTACAGAGAAACCCAACAGACGCTCAACCCTACAGAGATACTGAACACAGAAAGGTACCTAGCGAAGGCACTTCAATGTGTGTACAGGGCCTATTGAAACTCTTCCCTGTCCACTCACTTCTGGTAGAGTAGCTCTTGCTGCCATGAGAGGGGTGTGTGTTTGCAGCGAGAGGCCCTTGGGACATACAGTAAGAGGGTACTAGAGTCAGGTGTCCTTCAGAGAGTTTCCTACACAAGGACACCATGTTGGATCAGGGACACCAAATGTGTCTGTGTGTGTGTGTGTGTGTGTTTGTGCATGCATGTGTTTAAATGTTGTGCATTGTGTTGCTGGGCAGGTTAGCGGATATCTGAGGCAGAGTAATGTTGTAGAAACATCTAGTTACTGGCTGTGAAAGTGGATCAGGTATCCGTGATGGCCACCTCGTGTGTGGGCATTTATAGACCAGCGCGTGTGTTTGGGGTAACTGACATTAATAGACCAGTGTTTGTGTGTATGTACAGAACAGTAATAGCCGCATATCTGATAAAGGGGATCAGTTTACATCACACTCCGTTGCGTAGAAGCGCCTGATTCAGCAGGTGTTCCCCTCATCTTGCTCCTTTCTTTCCTCTCACTCTCCCAGTGTCGAGTGTCTGGGTATTCTATGTGCTACATTTTCTCGAGTGAGTCTCAAAGGTCGGGGTGGAGGAGAGGTGAATGGGGAGTTATCAATGCCAAAGGGTTTACCCTGTCCAGCACAAATTCAGAGGGCGTATTTTCATTTCATCATCCTGTCATTGGAGGAAATGCAAACGGAGAGAATTCACAATTTAAAAAAAATTAAGTTTGTAACAAAAAGGTTTGAATCTCACAGCAAATTTGCGAATGTTTGAATCTCACACCTGAACTGATGGAAATAAATCAACCGCTTCATTACAAAGTCAATAAAATGTGTATCTCATTGATAGAACAAATTAAAGGAATTTGTCCAGAGAAAATTCCAATAGATTTCCAGAATTGGCTATATATCTTAAAAAATATGTAATAACAAAAATAGTTTTTTGGCCATGATATACATGGACGACCTGGAACATCTTAACAAATTCATAGACAGAGCAGTGGATGCAAGGACTGACTGTCCATAACATTAACGTTATAGTCGCAACAATGTGTTCAGGCAACAACCTTTGTTTACAATGTTTACAGTGGAGTAAAACGTTATATTTTGGGATCTGACGAGGTATGTACAGGACGTTCCAATGACATTCATCAGCTGATTGAAAAATGGATGTAACAGCAAAGGATTTTGGGGTTTTTAAGGACGAAGTTGGAATGGGGTACCCACAGAGGGACAGATATGTCCTGTGAAGATGGGCTACATATTGTACGAGTGTGTTACACAAACTTTTAATGACACTGTTGGGAAAACACTCAGTGGAACACGCAAACACCCACACTGACTATGAACTAACCACAACCTCAACTGGAAAACTACCAAAGGTGTGTGTGTCTGTGTATGTGTGAGTGTTGTCATTTCACAGATTGAATTAGAACCAGTCTTCACAATGATATTAAAACAATTTTTTTCAGGTCCCCTATTTCCATTTAAGATGTTTGGGTCAAACTCACATTTGTGATTAGTGTTAGAATTGGGGTTACTTTTATATCTAAACATTATGTGTAGGGTTTAAAGGTTAGGTTTAAGCATTAGGTTAAGGTTAGGGTTGTGTTAAGGTTAAGGTGAGGTAAAGGTTATTTATTGTGTTTTGGTCCCCACAAGGATAGAAATACAAGGCTGTGTGGGTGAGTGTGTGTGCGTGGAAACAGTGCTCCAGAGTTCTTTTTATAAGCTCACCCAGACAAAGGCTTCCAGTCATTCTGCTATGAGAATTGGACCTTGAACATGACCAGGGGCTGTTACTTCACACACTTTATGTATGTGTGTGTGTGTGTGTGTGAGAGAGAGAGAGAGAGAAAGAAAGAGTGTGTGGACCCTAGTAAGAGGAGATATCGCCATCAGTGAAATAACTGATGGGGATCCTAAAAAACAAAACTACACACGAAAAAAGTGAGAATAGTCTCAACATTCACACATATATACATAAACACACACACACACACGCACAAACACACGCAGTCTTCACAGCAGATGAAGGTCAATATAAGATATTTTTCCAGGTGGGCAAAATGTCTACCCTTGACTGGCAACTAGGAGCAATAGTGAGAGCCGTTCCATTACAATAGTAGGGGTTTGCCGGGGCATCTTAGAGGAAGACGGCGTCTTTGACTGTAAAAGTAGTGGGATTTCATCCATGTACCTTCCCCATTCATGACTAATAATGGACCCTAAACTTAATTTCCTAACCTTAACTCTAAAGTTAACCTCAATCAAACTAACATTCATGCCTAAGCTTAAGCTAGCCTTAATACCTAACCCTAAAACTAACCTGTAATGCCTAAACCAAACGCTAATTATAACCCTAGCCCCAACTGTAACTTTTGCCCTAAACCTAAAAGACACCTCTGGTTTTGGGATTTCCAGTGCAATACAAAAGCAGAAAAATGCTATATGGTATGTATGGTATACAGGTGCTGGTCATATAATTAGAATATCAAAAAGTTGATTTATTTCAGTAATTCCATTCAAAAAGTGAAACTTGGATATTATATTCATTCATTACACACAGACTGATATATTTCAACTGTTTATTTCATTTAATTGTGATTATTAAAACCAACAACTAATGAAAATCCCAAATTCAGTATCTCCGAAAATTAGAATATTACTTAAGACCAATACAAAAAAAGGATTTTTAGAATGTTGGCCAACTGAAAAGTATGAACATGAAAAGTATGAGCATGTACAGCACTCAATACTTAGTTGGGGCTCCTTTTGCCTGAATTACTGCAGCAATGGGGCGTGGCATGGAGTTGATCAGTCTGTGGCACTGCTCAGGTGTTATGAGAGCCCAGGTTGCTCTGATAGTGGCCTTCAGCTCTTCTGCATTGTTGGGTCTGGCGTATTGCATCTTCCTCTTCACAATACCCCATAGATTTTCTATAGGGTTAAGGTCAGGCGAGTTTGCAGGCCAATTAAGAACAGGGATACCATGGTCCTTAAACCAGGTACTGGTAGCTTTGGCATTGTGTGCAGGTGCCAAGTCCTGTTGGAAAATGAAATCTGCATCTCCATAAAGTTGGTCAGCAGCAGGAAGCATGAAGTGCTCTAAAACTTCCTGG
>JACXGI010018580.1:0-13096 GCA_016801175.1 Esox masquinongy | reverse complement strand
CTCTCTCTCTCTCTCTCTCTCTCTCTCTCTCTCTCTCTCTCTCTCTCTCTCTCTCTCTCTCTGCAGTGATTGGTTTGCCTGAGGGTACGTTCTAGTGAAATATGCGGGGATATCAGTTGGATGATTAGGTGACTGGAGATAATTTTTAATTAAATATTGTGCCACATTTATTCTGCTTAATTACAGGTTGTTCAGGTTTTGCAAAACAGATGGTATTGGATGAACAATACTCCACCTGGTTCTTACATTTTGACAGATAATGCCATACATATACAGTACCAGTCAATATACAGCTCTGGAAAAAATTAAGACCACTGCACCTTTTTCTATCCTTTCCAAAAAAGTTGTTGAAAAGGAAGGTTTTGAGTGAGGAACAGAATTGGAAAAAAAACAACTGCTGTTTTCGATTACTGTTTTGATCAAAATTTAAAATATTAAATATACCCCCATTGTCCACAGCCTGTTGGTGCTCCTGGTCACATACCACTGCACTTCCTGATCTATTCTCCCATCCAGGGATCGAACACCACCCATGTTAACCTTCAGGCTGACCTACATAATATCAATAAGAATAATACCAATAGAGATGGTTATTAATAATGCATTATTTTAGATTGTTGGAATGACAGATCAACATAGTCCAGATGAAAAACAGAGGAAATATAAAAGCATTTGACAAGAGACCACAGCAAATAAACCAGTGTTATAGATTATAGGTACAGTAGATTTGCTACTCATATCCAGTCTCTACAGCTCTGGAAAAAATTAAGAGGCCACTGCACCTTTTTCTTTCCTTTCCAAAAAAGTTGTTGAAAAGGAAGGTTTTGAGTGAGGAACAGAAGGGTTAAAATTAAGAGACTACTGCAAATTGAACGCTTCTGTTCCTCACTCAAAACTTTCCTTTTCAACAACTTTTTCCAGAGCTGCATACATATAAATAATCAGAGGACAAAATTTAATTTATTTTTTACAGTCACACAAAGTTTACATTTAAAATGTGCCTTGATTAGGGATGTTCATCTTAGTACATCAAAGTAAGTATGGATAATGACTCTATGGTAGACAGAGGTTGTATCTCAGTTGCACTGGTTGGTGTGGCAACAGCAGACATTAACCATGTCGGGGTGCTTCCCATCGACTTGCATTCTGACCTCATGCTGCGTTTCTTGATGAATGAGGCAGCTGTGTAGAGAGACAGGACCGAGGGGCAGGGTGAAACTCTACAGTAGATACGGCCGAACAAAACCAGTTTCTCTTAATTTGATAAGTCTTTCTTAGATGTCAATTAAAATGATTAGATATTTGGTTTTGCAACCACTTGTTAGTGCAGAGTGCAACAAGTTGTACTTCAGTCAAGTTCCAATAGCACACTTGAATATGCAGAAACATTCTGAAACCAGACATTTTTACTAACAAAATGGCCCAACATTATGAGACAAAAGAGTACAGTTTTAAAAAGGTAGCAAAAGCATTACTCACCTGCTGTTTTTTCTGTTGTGCGTTGAGATCTCTTGATGCCCTTCCCTCCCCTTCCTCCATATATAGCCTACTGCAACATATGCTAACAAATCAAGTATCCATGTGTCACGTTCATGAGATATTGGGCAATGTATTTACTTTGGTTTTTGACAGGTGGTTTAAGTTTAGCACAACATGTTACCGAAGCATACAGGACCACATGTACAAAATAGAACAACAACTGACTGGAGGTTACATGTATGAGGAGATTACATGTAAGGTTCTGTTCAGTTTAGATTTTGTTTTCTTTTTTAACGTGGCCTGTTCTGTTTGGTTTTTGTCCTTTCATTTTGAATGTAGCTTGTCCTTTTGTATTATTGTTTACAGGTGTGCCTTGTTTGCCCCCTTGTTGGGTCCCTATTTAAGTTCCTCCTGCCCCTGTGTTTCTTGTTAGTGGTTTTTGCTGTCGATGTGGCTTGCTCCTTGTTCCTGCTGTTTTGAGCCTTTTGTTTTTCAACCAGTCTGTTTGTTAAAAGACCTTTTGTTTAAGCAAACCTCTGCGCCTGTGTCCTACTACTCCTGCCAAGTCGTGAGAGAGACTGAAGGAATGTTCTCTACATAATCACCACTGTGGGCTTGACACAGCTATATTTATATTCAGCATTTTGCATGTTTCATTATTGTCTTTCTCTATTTTAGGTATTCATCACATGCTGATAGACTATTCATTTTATTACATTTGTGTTATTTTATTGATGTATTATGCCATTTCTCTCTTGTTATATTTTGTGATGTCCATTTTGCGATTATGCCTCTGTCAGAAACCCCTATCAAGCCAATTTTCCATTGTACATTTAGTGCCCTGAAATTAAGGGATTATGCATAAAGTATTACAAATACAAATACCCTCACATTTCTATTGAATAAAAGATGACAATCTACAGTGGCTCAGAAGTATTCAACCCCTTTGTATGTTTCCACATTTGGTGTTACAACATGAAATCAAAATGTTTTTTTTGCCAAATGTAGTTACCCCCTTTAGTGAATATTTGTCATCTTTAGAAACAATTATTGCTATGAGTTTATTTGGATACATCTCTTACAGCTTTGCACACCTGGACACAGTAAGTTTTCACCATTCTTCTTTGCAAAATAGCTCAAACTCAATTTGGATGAGGACCTGTGGTGAACAGCAATTTTCTAGTGTTTTTCACATTTTCTCAACTGAATTGAGGTCCGGGTTTGGCTGGGCCACTCATGGACATTCACAGACTTCACTTCAGTGTTGTTTTGGCTGGGTGCTTTGGGTCATTGTTGTGCTGAAAGATTCATCTTTATCTTACCTAGTGGAACTCTGCAGGTTTCTGTGTAACTCTTGTCCGTGTGTTTACATAGCATTTCGACTGATAAAGATTGTTTTGGGAAAATATAATTTTCCTCAAAGGATGTAGGATGAAATGTAAAGCACTGCATGAACCTTGCAAGCTAATAAGAGATGTAATATTTTATAAGGGGTCCCTTGGCATTATATGGGCCTAATGACCATGTTAGTGTTCCTATGCAGCCGTGGCTCTTTGTGAATCGGGCTTCTTTGTACTACTCAGAGCGAGAGCAAAAATGACTCTAGGAGAGGTTGATCACAAAGGACACATTAACATCATCAACCCTCTTCACAATAAACTCTGTCGCCACACTAATTTGACTAGGAAGTCCACTTAAGGTATCAGCCTTCTCATGAATTAATCAACACTGGCTAAAATGCAGCGTGCTTGGTAAAAAGACTTGTGATACTTGGGAAACACCTCCCAGAGACCCCTACCAGACCTACTCAACTTCCAGAGACCCATACAAGACCATCTCACCACCCAGAGACCCCTACCAGAGTACCTCACCACCCATAGAGCCCTACTCCTAGTTCTGACAAAGTCCCAAATTAAACAGGGATCTACAGAACATTTTAAAGAGGTTAAAACTATAAAAATAATAATCACACTTCAAGCATTCTCCACTTCAAGAAAAATATTATAACTTTCCTTAAAGGATATATGATGAAATGTAAAGCACTACATAAACTTTGCAAGCAAATATGAGATCTGTTATTTTATAAGCAGCTCTTTGGCATTTCTTTTTATCAAAAGGCAATTGCTGAAGCCCTTAACACAGCCACTTTATTGCAGCAGGTGATCTATTTGAAAGAACCTATATACCAACCCGAAATATCAGAGGAAGAAATTATATTGGAATACTATAATATGCATGAAGGTACTGAGTCAAGGTTGAAAAATAGGATTTTGTTTCAATGATTTTCAATTGATTAATTGCTAGTCATAGACAATAAGAAAACCACAGGGGCTGATATGCTAGATCCAGGCATATTGGTTAGTGCTGCTCCAATTACCTCTGGAGCTCTAATTAATATATTTAATCTAACATTAATTTCAGGGTTTTACCCTAAAGTCTGGAAAACTGCTCATGTGGTCCCACTGCATAAGGGCGGGGTCACTATATTACTTGATAACTATCAGTTGATCAATCAAATGTGTCTATATATCTCTTTTTACATCAGCAGTTGTCACAAAGTGCTTTTACACAAAGTGCTTTTACACAACACTGATGCACAGTGGCTAGGAAAAACTCCCTAAAAGGGGCCGAAACTTAGGAAGAAACCTAGAGAGGAACCAGACTCGGAGGGGTGACCGGTGTTCTTCTGGCTGTGCCGGGTGAACATTTTGAGAGTACAAATTGTAGTAATGAATAAATGCATGGGGGCTGTGTCCAGAGTCTGTAAAACCTAATCCAGGACAGAAGCATGACCAGATGGACAAGGACAGGGACAACACGGGGGGGGGTCAACTGAGTGGCAGCTGGAATCGTCAGGTACCGCCAAGAGGCCTGCATCTGTACCATGTTCTTGCCCCCAGCCAGTACATATATCATTCCCCTCACTCCGCGCAGCCAATATTAACCAAAGATCTCACTTTTCTAAGGTCCAGAATATTCAGGATCACATGGCCTACCTGTATGCCAGCCAGATTACTCAATCACTTTTTCTACGGATAGGCTAATATTAGCATAGGCCTTAGCTACTTAGTCTTTACCACCCAAAATCTGAGAAAATTAAACCAGTGCTTCCGGCGCTAATCTCTTTTATCTGGTTATGCGCAGCCACCTGTGTGTGCAAGCTGATCACGCACAACTGAGGAGAACAACTTTTGGGTGTGAACAACAATGTTTTTAAGACAATAAAATCAAAAATCAAACCTGCAGTGAGTCTTAAATACTTAAACTATTTTGTTTTAATATAAAAGTAATCCAAGGAGTAATCATACATTTTTGCCGGACCGCGTAAGCGGAGCCGGCCTAGAGGAGTGAATGTCTCTTACTGAGTTCGTCCCTGCCTGCCTGACTGACTACCCCTTGTTAAATAGCATAGTGAAATTTTGGCATTGAGTTTGAAAATATGACTGATCATGTAAAGCAACTGTCATTTATTTAAGGATAGTTATCATATGAAGCCATTTATTATCACATAGTTGTTTGGCTCCTTTTTCAATCTTAATGATAACAGAAATCACCCAAATGGCCCTGATCAAAAGTTTACATACCCTTGAATGTTTGGCTTTGTTACTGAAACACAAGGTGACACACAAAGGTGAAAATGATAATTAAAGGTGCATTTCCCACAACTGTGACTTTTTAAATTGCAATTAGTGTCTGTGTATAAATAGTCAATGAGTTTGTTAGCTCTCACGTGGATGCACTGAGCAGGCTAGATACTGAGCCATGGGGAGCATAAAAGAACAGTCAAAAGACCTGTGTAACAAGGTAATGGAACTTTATAAAGATGGAAAAGGATATACAAAGATATCCAAAGCCTTGCAAATGCCATTCAGTACTGTTCAAACACTTATTAAGAAGTGAAAAATTCAGGGATCTCTTGATACCAAGCCAAGGTCAGGTAGACCAAGAAATATTTCAGCCAAAACTGCCAGAATTGTTCGGGATACACAGAAAAACCCACAGGTAACCTCAGGAGAAATACAGGCTTCTCTGGAAAAAGACGGCATGGTTGTTTCAAGGAGCACAATACAAGAATTCTTGAACAAAAATGAGCTGCATAGTGGAGTTGCAAGAAAGAAGCCTTTACTGCGCCAATGCCACAAAAAAGGTCACCACCATAAGCGCTATGTTTGGAGAGGGGTCAACAAGGCCTATAGTGAACAGAATACCATCCCCACTGTGAAGCATGGTGGTGGCTCACTGATGTTTTAGGTGTGTGTGATCTGTAAAGGCACGGGGAATCTTGTGAAAATTGATGGCAAGATGAATGCAGCATGTTATCAGAAAATGCTGGCTGACAATTTGCATTCTTCTGCACAAAAGCTGCGCATGGGACGCTCTTGGACTTTGCAGCACGACAATGACCCCAAGCACAAGGCCAAGTTGACCCTCTAGGGATTACAGCAGAAAATGGTGAAGGTTCTGGAGTGGCCATCACAGTCTCCTGACCTTAATATCATCAAGCCACTCTGGGGAGATCTCAAACGTGCGGTTCATGCAAGACGACCAAAGATTTTGCATGATCTGGAGGCATTTTGCCAAGACGAATGGGCAGCTATACCACCTGCAAGAATTTGTGGCCTCATACAGTGGACAACTGTTACATAAGACTGCATGCTGTCACTGATGCTAAAGGGGGCAATACACAGTATTAAAAACTAAGGGTGTGCAGACTTTTGAACAGGGGTCAGTTCATTTTTTTCTTTGTTGCCATGTTTTGTTTTGTCATGATTGTGTCATTCTGTTATGACCTAAAGTTGAATGTGAATCCCATAAGAAATAAAAGACGTTTTGCCTGCTCACTTTTCTTTACAAATGGTACATGTATTACGAATTCTCCAAGGGTATGCAAACTTTTGAGCACAACTGTTTGTTTTGTTGTACTGATTGGTTAGTTTCAATGTAGGTAAATAATAGATCAAAATGGGCTTAAGGCAATTACATGGCAGCGATGCTGGTGTCTTGGATGGCATGGCAGGTCCACTGTGTTCCTGCAGAATGGCAGGTCTCTGTTGTGTTCCTGCAGAATGGCAGGTCTCTGTTGTGTTCCTGTAGAACGGCAGGTCTCCGTTGGCAGCCTTGCCAGGGCCTTGCCAGGGCTTCTGGAGGAAAAGAAGAACAGTATTATGTCTGTTTTATATCGAGTCAGGTAATATAGAGACTGGATATGAGTAGCAAATCTACTGTACCTATAATCTGTAACACTGGTTTATTTGCCGTGGTCCCTTGTCAAATTAACTGAGCTTTTATATTTTCTCATCTGGACTATGTTGATCTGTCATTCCAACAATATAAAATAATGCATTATTAATAACCATCTCTATTGGGATTATTCTTACTGAGATTATGTAGGTCAGCCTGAAGGTTAACATGGGTGTTGTTTGGTCCCTGGATGGGAGAACAGATCAGGAAGTGCAGTGAACTGTGACCAGGAGCACCAACAGGCTGTGGACAATGGGGATTTATTTAATATTTTAAATTTTTATCAAAACAGTAATCCAAAAAAATTGGTGTGCAGTTAGTTTTAACTTGCAATTCTGCTTGTAATGACTGCTACTAGGCAGCAGGGGACGCCACTCCCCAGGGGTTCACACACAATTGCCTGGTTTGTTGGGAAACAACCTCCCTGCTTGTAGCCAGACCATACTACAGATCATTCAAGGTAAGTACAGTGCCAAAGTATTCATTCTGCTCAAGGTGTAAAAAGACAAAGACATGGGAAAATACTATTTGTACATAAGTTATGGTCTTGTAAAAAGCTGACCATATTCTGGCAAAGAATATGCTCTTTTATCTCAGAATGCCTACGCAATTCAACAATTTCAATTGAAGTGCTGACCAAAAGATGCTCAAAGAAGTCTCAAAGGCTTCCAGGGTAACATCAATAGATTCACAAGCATATCTTACCATAATCAATGTCAAAGTTCTACAGATAGACTGTTAGAAATAGAATCTACAAGCTTGGCCTACGAGAGGTCAGGAAAGAAGGAGCATCTGCGCTCAAAAAATATTCAAATGATAGACAACACCTAGGTGAAGAACAAGACTACAGGAACATTGTCCTCTACAAAGACTATCAATCATCTACCTGGCAGATGTCAGATTGAGAAAAACTGCCTTTGAACAGAAGAACCCCAACTATAAAGCAGTGTGGCACTGGCATTATGGTATTGGGCTGCTTAGCTGTCTCTGGGTCTTGGCGAGCATATCATCATTGTGTCAACCGGAAATTCGATAATACAACAGAGAACATTGTAGTAAAATGTGATGTCACCTGTCAGTAAGCAGAAGTAAAACCGAAAATGTAGCTTACAAAAGGTCAATGATCTGTAACATTTGAGCACCACAAATTGTCTCAGAAATAAGAGATTCTGTGGCAGTGAGGGCTTTCTGAGGCCCTCAAAAGACCAGTATAATCCATGTTGTACCACAGAATGTTTGAGCTATATAAAAAAATAAATAGATTGTTATTGATGGGCTGAGTTAAAGCCCAGAGTTTAGTCCCAGAAATGCTATGGGGAAGTGGAGGCAAGCTTTACCTTTAAAAAAGTCCTCAACATTTGCATAGATTTAAAAATTTCTATATTGAACAGTGGTCTAAAATTACGATATAAGCGACTGAGAGACAACTTCATTAATTCACATATTAATACATTTTTATACAGAATAATATGCTCAAAAAGCTAATATTTATGTGTGGCTTGTGTGATATTAGGTGTGTTCACACTGTACCACTGTAACCCGGGGCTAAGAACCATGCAGTGTGAAAAGAATTGATCTACACTTTTGCTGGATGTAAAGTTTAGAACAGGTTGTTCAGGTTTAGCATGTTGTTCCCAAAAGAACTGAACTATGTTGCTTGTCTTGTATTTTAATTAAGCTTCCTGATTACACAAGACATTTCGCAAGACACGGCCCTTTGGCACAAAACAAAGACAATTGTTCCACACTAGAACCTTCTACGTGGGGACAGGATGTTAATAATGTTGATGATTTTTTAATAAGTTAACCAAAACATAAGTGTACATGTATATACAGTATCTCATAAAAGTGTGTACATCCCTCACATTTTTGTAAATATTTGATTATAC
Source organism: Esox masquinongy (assembly GCA_016801175.1). NCBI lineage: Eukaryota > Metazoa > Chordata > Actinopteri > Esociformes > Esocidae > Esox > Esox masquinongy. Next base: position 4,487 of record JACXGI010018580.1, on the reverse strand, counting down.
CTTTTCATGTGACAACACTGAAGAAATGACATTTTGCTACAATGAAACCATGAATGCCAACATGTACTGTGACATACTGAAGCAGAGCATGATCCCCTCCCTTCCGAGACTGGGCCGCAGGGCAGTATTCCAACATGATAACGACCCCAAACACACCTCCAAGACGACCACTGCCTTGCTAAAGAAGCTGAGGGTAAAGGTGATGGACTGGCCAAGCATGTCTCCAGACATAAACCCTATTGAGCATCTGTGGGGCATCCTCAAACGGAAGGTGGAGGAGCGCAAGGTCTCTAACATCCACCAGCTCCGTGATGTCGTCATGGAGGAGTGGAAGAGGACTCCAGTGGCAACCTGTAAAGCTCTGGTGAACTCCATGCCCAAGAGGGTTAAGGCAGTGCTGGAAAATAATGGTGGCCACACAAAATATTGACACTTTGGGCCCAATTTGGACATTTTCACTTAAGGGTGTACTCACTTTTGTTGCCAGCGGTTTAGACATTAATGGTTGTGTGTTGTGTTATTTTGAGGGGACAGCAAATTTACACTGTTATACAAGCTGTACACTCACTACTTTACATTGTAGCAAAGTGTCATTTCTTCAGTGTTGTCACATGAAAAGATATAATCAAATATTTACAAAAATGTGAGGGGTGTACTCACTTTTGTGAGATACTGTATACTGTAACAGATAAAGAGGAAATGTGAACTGAACCGAAAAAACATCTTGTCTTCTTACAGAGGTCTGCAGGGATTAACTGGGGTCATGGTGCTCTAGCGACTCCTTCAGGTGGTTTGGGCGAAGGTGAAGTTAAATGAGTTTACATGTTGTGTAAAGACCAGTGTGGGGAAAAGCAGAATGGTTTGATGAGGATGCCTAGGAGGAAGGAGTCCAATTTTCTAGTATTTAGTTGTGTCCATGTCCCTGTTTCAGCAATTCGTTGTGTTCAGTTGCACTTTAAAAGGTTCTGTCTTTTGGTCCTGTCGTTTCCTTCACATACAGTATAGACTTACGTTCATAGACACGGACTAACTCATGACCGGGCTAGAGAAGTGGAAATTCAGAACTATGGGTGTAAGGACTGAACATCCATGATAAAATTACTGCTTTTTGGGATGATTGCTTTTTATTCAGGGTCAGGACTTCTGGGTCGGGACAAGCAGTGTGTTGCATACGAGACTGCAACCACTGTTTCCTGTAATTGTTGTATTAATAAGGTTCAATTTGAGTATTCAGATTATTCTTCATCATTTGTGGTAATTTCCACGACAACTGTGTGGAGCTCTCCTTTCTTTCTAGGTCCAGAAATGTGATTGTTGAATCTGGCTCCACCACCTTAAAAACACCATACTATCCAGATAAAGCACACCTATCATACATGAAACTGCTTTATGTAAGATCAACCTAACAATCATTTCCAGAAACAGATCTGTGCCGCAAAACAGTCATCTGTTACAAACATTTGGATAGAGTGTCATGAAAATGTATAACCTCATTAACACAGCTTGTTGGAGTGTAAAGCCTATGAGGTGGAAAAATGGCTGATACATGTTAAGTATCACCTAGTTGTTGTTATGGCAGTTTGCTATGACTTGGGTAGTGGCACAGCTGCAGTTGTGTTTAATTCTAAGACATGAGCAATTACATGCCAGTAAATCAGATTACCTTTGTCAACAGTAATATATTGTATGTTTGTTGTGTGTAGATATTTTTTTATAGATCGTTTTAGCTGAAACTGATCACTGCTTAAAGTTACCACATTTAAAACATCTTGCGGAATAATAGGATGATTTTGGGGAATGGTCATAAAACTGTTTTACCCTTGTGTCATATGACTTTTATTGTGTATTTTTCTCGTAGTGGTTGACCAGCCAGTTAGTATAGTTTCATCTGATCAAACATTCACTTAAAAGGTTCTTTTTTTAGCCAACAAAACTCATTTTGTCTACTCATAAATCCAAGGGAACCCCTAATTTGATTAATGAATAGAGAAATGTATTAAAAAGATAATGACAGTTATGTAATGACATTTGGTGATTTGGTGTCATTAGGATCTACATTGTAGCCAGAACTGCATGTGTCTATTCCACTTATCGTCTAAACACAAAATGTTTACTAATAGTGTAGTATTTTAATTTGTTGATAAAATGTGAGAAATTCATATTTGGTTGAGGGAAAAAGGGCCAAAATGCGGGACTGGCCCAAACAATCTGGACCATGTGGTCACCCTACTTGAAGTTTAATGACGCAGTATGTTGAAAAAGATAGCTTTGAAAGAAAATGCAAAAGCACATATAGGCGATGTAATTTTAACAGTATTTATTTTTTCACAGTCACAATTATGTGCATTAATTTGGGATGTTCAGCTTTGTACAGCAAAGGAAGTACAGCATTTGAATGTATGACTGTTTTAGTTGCACCGGTCAGTGTAGCAGCAGTTGGCATTAATGCCTGGTGTTCCTGCCAGCAGAAGACAGTCTGACTTCTTGATGCATCTCCTGAAGAATGATGGAGCTGTGGAGAGGACCAAGACATGGGGTAAAAGACTAGCGACATGTTTTGCTGATTTGATTAATAACATTATTAGATTTTTGCTGACTGGTTAGAGCCAAGTGAAAAGGACAAGAGATACGTACGGGATGGGGGCAAGAAAATGGCACTGATGCAGGCATCAAGACTTGGAAGGCAGGTCTCCACTCTGTTTGTGCAGCCTTTGCCAATACAGTTGTTGCATTTCAGCGCCTCTCCTGGAGAAACAAAGAACAACATTATCTCTGTAACGTTGAAGCAGGTGTTTATTAAAGGTGCACACCCAACTCCTTCATCTGACATCTCTTTATAGCTAAAAAATACCACCTTCCAAACCAATCATTGGTTTAGAAGACGAAATAAGACTGACATCTAATTCTAGCCAATTAAAACAGAGACAGCAGTGCAACCCACTCTGCCAATGACCTGCTGTGAACCTCATTTTGATTGTGATTGGTGGTTATATGTCTGAGACGAGGTGAGATCACATTTTTAGAACAGTGTGTTTTTTAATGGAGCATGGTACTTTGAATGGGGTGATCATGTAACTGGAGTGCATCTTTAATTGTCTCAGATCAGATTGTCTAACATGCAACTAAAATTATAGAAAAGACGACATTGTTGAGGAGACTCACCAAAGCTACATGCCAGCAGTAGAAGGAGAGAAACACAAACAGCTTTCATCTTTCCTTTCTTTTTCTTCTGGACACTTTATCTGACAATAAGTAATCAATACAGATGCCTGGATTATTATATGTAGGTCACCATGTACAGTGTACATCACATGACAAGTTTGTTTTTCGACACATTTGGACAAATGGATATTTGACTGTTTACTGAGTTAATTTAACAAATAACACAGAATAATTACTTTTTACATTTGTTTGCATTATTAAAATAAACACGGTAAGAGAGTTCCCCGAACTTTCATCATCCTAGCAAATTGCTAAAAGTTTTATCTGGTTCAACAAGATCTGTGTAAATTATTAAAAAATGTAATTACAGAGAAACGTGTAATGTCTTATATACAGCACTGTGCAAAAGTCTTAGACGCCCAAAAGTCGAACTAAAGTCAAAAGATAAACTGTCTGGATTAAATTAGATGACCTTATCTCTCAGTATTGTTTAAATAAAGAGATCGAATATGTCAAAAAACATTTTCAGGGGTGGCAGTTACGTCCACACAGTATTAAGTCGTTGTAGGTAGCCAACCTGTACTTTAGATCAACCTCTAATAAGACAATGTTTTGTGTAGAAATACTACAAACAGCTATTTGACTAACCAAGTAGCCCAATATCATGAGCCAAAATTATACAGACTGAAAAATATACAGCAAAACCTTTATTACTCACTTGATTTCTTCTTTCTGTGTTGAGCTCTCTTTCTGATCTTTCCTTCCATTCCTCCTTATATACTATACTTCCTGGTAAATAGCAGATCTCTCTACCTGAATCTGATGGTCATTTTGAGGGTTATGCAAGAGATTACGCAAGACAAAAAGGTTTGTCACAGAGACTCTGTTGTTCCACACTGGGAAATTCTGCATTGCAAAAGGGTGTAGGAGACTTTTTAACAAGCAAACCAGAGCAAAACAACTTACTGAAGAATATACAGTGCCTTTGGAAAGTATTCACCCCCAATCAATCTCTCCACATTTTGTTGTGTTATAGACTTAATTAATAAGCAGTTAAATACTTTTTGCCATAATAATTGGTCTGAGTACTTTCCAAAGGCAGTATATAAATAAGTTGGTAGAGGAAGAAGAATCATACTTAAACAACCTAGTCCTTCTTATGACATTTTGACACACTGTGCCAACAAAAAGTTAATATCCACATGAACATTTTCAAGCTGTGTCAGGTTGAAATTATTATAGTTTTTTTTCTGCATATCTACACATCATACTCACTTTTCAGGGGATTATTTTTTTTATTGCAAAATAAAACCATATATTAAAAC
>JACXGI010018579.1:0-13093 GCA_016801175.1 Esox masquinongy | reverse complement strand
CCCTCCCACCCACAAGACTACAATCACAGACTCCTTTCCCCCTCCCACCTACAAGACTACAATCACAGACTCCTTTCTCCCTCCCACCCACAGGACTACAGTCGCAGACTCCTATCTCCCTCCTACCCACAAGACTACAATCACAGACTCCTTTCTCCCTCCCACCCACAGGACTACAATCACAGACTCCTTTCTCCCTCCCACCCACAGGACTACAATCACAGACTCCTTTCTCCCTCCCACCCACTACAATCACTTATTTTGATTGTTTACAGCCTGGTTGCCCCCCTGCAGAATACCAATGTGAATCTCTCTCTCGTTTCCTCTCCCTCTCTAATTCTCTCTCCTTTTCTCTCCCTCTCTCATTCTGTCTCTTCTTTTCTCTCTTTCTCTCATTCTCTCTCACTGTCTTACTTTCCATGGTTCTTTCCAAGTTTCTCACTTTCACCTGTAAGTGCTTCTAAATCACTGTTTTGGTCTCACTCCAAGTCTTGTGACTGGTCAGCAGGGGAACCATCTTGCCGCAGCGTGTGAGGTGAATAATATTGGCCAGGTTTTCTTGGCGGAGTTCCCTTAAATCTGAGCGGCTTCTCTTTCCAGGCGTGTCATTAATGATGACATAAACACAATCTCAGAGGGTTTGTTACTACTGTCTCAAGGTGATTTTTCATCAGGCAAGAAGTCCAATCCTTCAATACTTCTCTGTCCCACATACGATTGGCCATCAGTCTTTGAGGCACTTGTCAATGTGAACGGGAGCAGTAGACCCACCCAAGTGATGTATTTTCTGTTAAAAATATCTGTGGGATTTTACCACAGATGGTTTCCCAGTTATATGGACGCCTGAACAGACGATTGATCTGAAGCAGAGCAATGATCACACATTGCAGCTCAATCTGTTGGATGGAATATTACCACATTCATTTCCATCTGTTTAATTAAAATTGGGGAATTGTACAGTAAGCACCTTCAGAAATTAAGTGTATACTAGCAATATGTAATGATCAAGTTATTTTAATGAACTAAAAATACAATACTTGCTGTGTGCACCAGTGTAGCTAAAGGCTATAACTCAAATAAAAGACAATTATCCTGTACTCTGGAATCTCCCAAGCACCAGTGATTCATATTTCATTTTTCTGATGGATACTGTACAGCCAGGCATATTCACCCAAGGGAAGGTTGACTTGGAGAATCCCAGAGCAGCTTATTGGCAGTTATGGATTTGCAGAATTAGTTTCTCTAAAGGCCCTGACCCAGCTAACGCTGTTGCACTGTTTCACCCTTTCATGAACCCCTTTGGACGTACATTCTGTATCCTCTGACTTCCTACATCAACTCCACAGATAGGTAACCCGTCTTAACGAGCACAGTGTACCATTCTTAACAAGCTCGTTCTCTCATTCTCAGGAGACCTGGTTGAGCTTGTCCTGTTTTTCTAAACACACGGGTCCACAGGAGGCTCAAGAGAGAGATTTCATTCAGTACCCTTCTCCAGTGACATTTTTGTGTCAAACTGAAGAAATTGTACTGCACTCAGATTACCTTGTCATTCGTATTTGCGTTTTTTTTATTGTTGTTTGTTGTTTTTTGTGTTTCCATTTACAGGGCCTCGTGTAGCTGGTACTGATTATACTGATAGTACTGATTGCCCAACCACTGTCTAGTATTCCTCTCATTTAGAATTCTGCTGCGCTAGCAAAACATTTTTACTACCTTACACACATTTTTACCGGTTGTTGGCTGATATTAAATATCCTCTTGTCACGTGGATAAATACTGGTTGAGACAGGCAGGGTTTAGTGGGGGGGGGGGTGTTTAGCGTGCGCTTGTCATTCTCCTAGTGAGTGGAGTGTGAGAGAGATCTCATCTGCCCACCTGCAAGGTCGCCTGTCAGAGATACAGTCCTCTGAGCTCCGGCACTGCACTCCAGATGGCTCAGTCAGACAGACAACTGCACTCACACCTCAGGCCTACCACCATTCACCTCCCACTCACCTCCCAGCAGCACCTAAACACAGTACAGTAGCACAGAGTGCCTGACAACCAGCTGACAACCAGCTGCCTACTGTATCCTCTGCAGCAGGCCTGGACAGTCTTATTGAGAGACCGGCTATCTGTGGCGCCCCAGGCCCAGGGCTGAGAGGGTGTCTGTGTCCCGTTACACCCGGCGATGCGCTAATGAGACCGGCCAACGCTAAACCCGGTGCCTGATGAGGGGGCGGTGTCCTCGTTACCGTGTGAAGTGGAAGTGACGGGTTGTGACACACCCACAGAGGGCAACGGGTGACGGAGAAGAAGAGAGAGTATGCCCGGCAGAGCTAAAGCACCTTGACACGACAGTCCGCGCGCGCGCACACACACATCCACACATACACAAAGCCAAAATTGTGTCAGGGTCTGTAGCATTGCTGCAGTACAACATCTGGCAGGAACCGCAAGACTAACTGAAATTCTTATTTATATTTTTTTTTTTTTGGGGGGGGGGTTGTAATCACCGAGTGTATTGTAACTGGCCAGCACTCCAGGGCAGGAGGGCGGGGGTGGGGTGCTCAGCTGCTTCCTCCACAGATTGTTTGGCAAGCAGACTGAGGAGAACTGAGAAGGACTAAGTCAGTGAGGGCAGTTCTGCTGCAGTATTCTCAAGCTTGCCTAGGTAGGAGAGAGTGAGACATCCTCTCTGGCAGAGTAGCTCTCCACACATCAGCAACCTTCCCCCACCAGCCTCCTCCCAACCACCTGTACCTTTTCTTCCTTTGTTCAGCCACCGCGTCGGCTGCAAAGAGGAGGAGGCTTCTTCTGCTCTAGAGACTGTAGGTTTCCTCCTCTTCTCTACACACTCTGGATGAACTGAGCTCTGCATTTTTATTTGAAACTGCAAAATAATGTACGGTGGCTGAGCAGTATAACAATTTGCTTTGTCAAAAGGAAGTGGGTAATTTTGTTTGGAGGAAACATGGGTGTGATAAGGTATTGAGGAGTTATGTAAAAATGTAGGTACACCACCTGAAAAGTACACCACTTTTTTGTTACACATGGATATTTGAGCTAAATTCCAACCACATTCATTGAGAAAGGTAACCTAACTCAACAAATCACACGTTATCTTTTTTTAGTTTGAAACCATTATGCAATTAAAATCAACAGAAATGCAGTTAAATAGTGCAGGTAAAAGTGCATCGCCAGCTTCAATTGCTGATGTTGCCTTCATCATCACTTCATTTAACATTTCTTCAGTCTGTTACCTCAGCTGGGAAGAATTGTTGCCCCCTCTTCTTTGCAGTACTGCTTCAACTGAGTTATATTTGAGTGCTTTCTTGTATGCACGCCCCGCTTCAAGTAACGCCACTGCATTTCGATAGGATTGAGATGTCCTTGAATCAGCCAATCCATAGCCCTCCATTTCTTAATTTTGAGACATTTTGTTTCAGCTTTGCCTGTGTGGAAAATGATTCAGTAAAATGATTCAGCTTTGAATCATTCTCCTGTTGCAAGATCCATGTTTGGTTCTGCTTCAGCATTTTGACAGATAGCCACACAATCATCTCAAGAATTCTCTGGTACAATATAGAATTTATGGTTGACTCAATTTGGCCTGGCCCTGAGGCAGCAAATCAGCCCCAAACCATAATGCCACCACCTCCATGCTTTACAGTTGGTATGAGGTTATTCTGTTCTAAGGCAGCGTTTAGTTTTGGCATTGCAGCCAGACAACTCCACCTTTGACTCATCTGTCCAGAGGACATTGTTCCTGTAATAAGAGTTTTAGTCTTTACCCAGGTGTTGTCAAGCAATCATCAGTTGTGTGTTGATATTCATTTTTGAGAACCGACTTCCTCCTTCCTTCCTAATTTTAGTAATTTTCAATCAATCAATCAAACAAATTTATTTATAAATCCCTTTTTACATCAGCAGTTGTCACAAAGTGCTTTTACAAAACATCCGGCCTTAAACCCCAAGGAGCAAACAACAGTAGTGTTGAATTTTAAGTGATAACGGTGAAGGTTGAAAGGATTGTGCGGAGAAGGGGGGGTTGATAACTGACATACGGAATTTGCATTTCTGTATTCTTTAATTGCATAAATGCTTTCAAAGTATTTTTTTTTTCTGTGAAATATTCATCTGTCTAAATATGTACAGCGTAAGTTGTTCTTTTTCATATGACTGTATGTTGTGGCCAGTAACGTCAGCTACTGATACCATTTTCATTGAAGTAATTTAGCAGACTCTGTTATCCAGAGCGACTTGTAGTGAGTGCATACATAACCGAGGCATTGTAAGTGCCATGCTCCACCAACTGTGCTACACAATGTCACGTTGTCATCATCACTACTTCCCATGTCAGACGAGGTGACTAGCTGACACATTCATCATACGTCTTTTATGTTTTATTTCACAAGGGGGATTGTGTTTTGCACATCCTCTTGCTACTTTATGTTCTCTGAAAGCTGTTTCAATGTGTCCTGGCATAGCTGGCCCTGTGTGTTCTTTAAGAGCTGATTCCATATGCTCTTTAAAAGCTGGTTCTGTATGTTCTCTAAGAGCTGGTTCTGTGTGTTCTCTAAGAGCTGGTTCTGTGTGTTCTCTAAGAGCTGGTTCTGTGTTCTCTAAGAGCTGGTTCTGTGTGTTCTTTAAGAGCTGATTCCATATGCTCTTTAAAAGCTGGTTCTGTATGTTCTCTAAGAGCTGGTTCTGTGTGTTTTCTACGAGCTGGTTCTGTGTGCTCTCAAAGAGCTGTTTCTGTTTGTTCTCTAAGAGCTGGTTCTGTGTTCTCTAAGAGCTGGTTCTGTGTTCTCTAAAAGCTGGTTCATTATGTTCTCTAAGAGCTGGTTCATTATGTCTCTAAGAGCTGGTTCAGTGTGTTCTGTCATAACTGTATCGGGTTAATTGTTTTTGAAGGCCTTTTTCAGGAGATGAAAGTAAAATTTATTTTGAAGTCGCCCCAGGGGCTTATGTAAAACATCAAACATACCTCAATTACTTTATTGCATTTAATGGAACATTTATTGTTGTTTCTCTGCATTCACTGATATCTAACATTCACACAGAGAATGTGTACAAGCGAATTAACAGAATGAAGGCTTTTAAGTCCGAACTGATATATCGCACAATAAACCTTTTGTTAGAAATTAGGTTGATGAACTGTACTAAGTGGCTATATATCCTACAGCAGTCAAAGGAAAAGCTTGTAAATGCCAAACCATGATTTAGGAAATGTACAGCAGTAACGCGGATTCTGTTCTGATACAGAAAGATCTCACGGTGCACCTGTTACTGGCCTTTCTAGCTCTATGATCAAAGGAAATTCTGTTGCTACTTTAATAAGCTCACGTGTTCCGTAGGGAATTGGAAATGACTGTCCATTATTAGGATACATAATTGGCCTGTAGCTAAGCCACGCATGGGCTTCTCATCAGCTTGCCTGCCGCAGCACTAGAGGAACCGGGAGTGCTGAGTAATGTGGACCATAATTGACTGTAGCAAAACCTCTGCCTCCGTCCATTTCATTAAGGTGTTTTCTAAGGCCAGAATGGTGGCCAGTGAGTGACAGGTTGGAAACTGTGAAGCTTTGGTCAGAGGGCATTGCACGACTTGTCGGGAGTTGACATGAGGGGAAAGGGAAGGCTGGCGTCAGCGGGATATGGGAGAGTGGAAGAGGGGACGGGGGGGGGGCGTCCACCTTGCTCTCACTCTGTGCAGAGAGGACCCGGTTACTGGGAACACACAGCCGTGGACAAACCCCTCGGGGGGAGTCCATGACAAAGAATCCTACCTCCGCCGTTCTCTGACAACAAAGTCTGAATCTCATGAATGTTTCACTGGTTTTCAATGCTGTCTGGTTGGACCGGGGCAGTAGCTACATTAACGGTGTGCTTCACCGACAGCCTAGAACGTTCCATTTAAGGTGCTGTTGTAGTAGGATCCCCCAGGGCAGTCAGTGAAACACAGTCGGGATGCACAGATTTTTTGAAGGATTTGGATGTGGGCTCTTTAGATTGCGATAACGCCTGACAGGCGTTTCTTTATGCCTGCCACGAGGTGGTATAGAGAATAGGCTGGGGTCATCAACTATTTTTAAGGCCTTTCTTTGATATCGCCTGGTGTAGAGGTCTCAGATGACATGGAACATGACCATAGTAAGTACATCGGGTTCAGAGAGGTACCGCCAGTGATGTTACTCTGTAGTACCGCTGCACCACAAAAGATTCTTAGCTGCCCAATGAGAGGCACTTTGATACAGCAGCGGTCATTCACACCATGATGTCATTGCTCATTCCAACGGCACTACCTGGTTAGTTAAGGTTAAGTTTAGGTTAGTGATGTCCGAAGTATCTCAGATAGCACTAACCCTGAGTAAAGACAGAGGGTGTGAATTGGACAGAAGGAATTATAGACTGTCAGGGAGGGAACAGATAGTCAGGAAGCCACACAGTTTTCCACAACCAGTGGAATGAGCCTTTTAAGTGTAATTCTCCCACTCCATGTGTGAACTGGGGTTAATCCCACAGGGAGGCTTGACACAGCAGAGCCTCACACAGGTCACAGCTCCTCACCCAATGGGACCGCTGGAGGATGTCATGGGGAGGAGGCAGGAGGACAGGATGGGCCAGAGGGGAGACAGGAGAAGGAAGAGTAGGAGAAGAGACTCAGAAGGAAGGCATTGACTGCTGCCAAAGGCACATAGGGTCACACGGGAAGTGACCACTCTCTCTCCGTTTCCTGTCGGGAAAAGCATAGGGGGGCAGCCGGGTCACACGGACAGCATCAACAACTCAGCCTCACTCTTTGGGCTGTAGCCATTATATATACAACCGTAAATGTGTGCAGACTGATGGATGGCTAAATGAGGTTGTTTGTGCTGTATGTGGGAGGAGCTTCCTGTGTTAGTTCTGTGGGACTCGACCACTAGCCCAACCTTCACACTCTCTTTAACGCCCTAAATTGCCCCTGTCGATACCTCCAGCCTAGAAATACAAGCTATAGACCACATCCGGTCCTTTAATTGCGTTGGCTGTTGCACATTCCCATTCGTCTTCTTTTGACAGTTTATATCCCGGGGTTTGCATGTGATGTATTTGATTTATGGTCTGGCAAACGATAGGTAATATATTCTGAAGATGACCCTATTACAAGAGGTTTTCCTCATGGCAGTGTCATGGCTATACATCATATCCTGTTGATGGTAATTAGCTGTAATAATCAAGGAAACGTGATTTACAATCTACAATCTGCTCTCCATTGGGGGAACCATTTCTAGAATAATCATGTGTTGGTGAAGCTAAATTGCTGCCCAGCATGTAGCAAGTGTTTAGTCCTGCAGCACATCCACTGATTAGGTCTGAGTCCTGAGAACACACAACCACACACACATCAAGTTACACACACACAGACACACACACACACGCGCGCGCACGCACACAAGCACTTATACACACCCTTACAGAGGGAAAGAGAGAGTGTTAGTCTGTTGCATGTTAATGTATCCCACCGGACTGAACATTAAGTGATAAAAGCCTTTTTCTGTAGTGGTGCTGTCCACTGCTGCAGTTCATCACTTTGGCTCCAGGTACTAAATCAACATGCTGGATGAGGGATTGGCGGTCGGCAGTTAAACAGTGAACAGGTGATGCAGTAAGCGAGGCTGGTAGAGCCGGAGGCTATGAGTGACTGAGTTTCATCCCGAAATGAAAAGAGTGACGAAAGGGTGCGAATGAAATCGGAAGGTCTATCAATAGGGCTCCTGAGGTTGTAAAAGTGAGTGAAGAAGCTGTCTCTCTTTGTTTGTGTGTGTGTTTGTGTGTTTGTAGAGGTGCTCAGCAGCCTTCTAGATGAAATCAGCCATCAAGCCAGGTCCTTTACCACAGTTTGTAGCGGCAGGATATCAAGGTCAGCGCCGCTGCCTTCTCTGATGTTGTTCATTCTCTAGAGCCAGTGGTGCCAGTAGTGTTCATCTGTATGTCAGTTATCAGCCCCCCCTTCGCCCTTCGTCAGTTATCAGCCCCCCCTTCACAATCCCTTCCTTCCATTATCACCTGATGCTCTCCCAAAGGGAGGGTGCGTTTATGCGTTAAATGAAATAGGGGAAGGGTATTGGTGGTTCCTGGGTACCCTTTCTGGCTGGAGATGGATGGGAAAGGTCTTCTGATTTCCCATGTGACCGCAGTAATGGTGTTATAATGTCCTCAACCTCCCCCGTCAGCAACACGGGGACCCGTACCAAATTGTGGCCATCATTTTGCCTGGTAGAACATGAGTTGCTTTTTATTTCGACAAATGCTTTGCTAATTTATTCAGCGGATTATACGTTTAAACTCACGGTTGTTTAAAGCAAAAGTGGTTTAAGATGGAATGAAGCGGGTCTCTCTGGATGGATGGATGGATGTGCAGTGTTCCCCTCTAACCTGCCCTCTCCTCCCCTCCAGGCACCATGAGGCCGGTCCACAGGAACTTCTACGAGCCATCTTCCGCCCCGGGGAAGGGCGTGGTGTGGGAGTGGGAGAACGACAGCGGCTCCTGGACGCCGTACGACATGGAGATCTGTGTGACCATCCAGAATGCCTACGAGAAGCAGCACCCCTGGCTGGACCTGGCCTCTCTGGGTTTCTGCTACCTCATTGACTTCAACAGCATGGCCCAGACCAACCGGCAGAGCCAGAGGAAGCGGCGGCTGCGCCGACGGATGGACCTGGCCTACCCCCTCATCATGGGCTCCATCCCCAAGTCCCAGTCTTGGCCCGTGGGAGCCAGCTCCGGCCAGCCCTGCTCCTGCCAGCAGTGCATCCTGGTCAACAGCACACGGGCCGCCTCCAACGCCATTCTGGCCTCCCAGCGCCGTAAGCTGTACGGAGGGACCGCGGGGGCTCCCGGGGCTGCAGGCACGCTCACCGCAGTGCGGCAGAGTAACACCTTCGCTGGAACCGCCAGCAACATACAACATAACAACATCAGCACAGGAGGAGGTCAAGCCAAAGCTGAACAGGTGCAGTCGCCCGTGTTCAGCGCCAACTTTTCCTGTTCCCCGGCACTGCCGTCCCTTCCGGCCGCGCACGGCCTCTCCCATGTCCACGCACACTCCCACGGCCACCATGCCATCATCAACGGGCAAAACAACCTGAACCGGCCGGGCACCCAGCGCCTTTCCATGGGCACTGCCAGAGGAGCCGTCCCACCAGGGTAACCATGATGTCAATGATTTGGATTACATTTAGATTGGCAGAAAAAAAACACGTCATTTTTAATTCGAACACGAGAATACCGCACAAGGTGTGACAAGAGTAAATCCTATTAATCGATAACTTTAGTGGTTTTCAACTGGTGGTTCGCAAGTAAAACAAATAGAAATATATATAAAAATAAAAAAAAGGAACTAACAACAGGTGGAATGTGAATAGAAATTATATAGTATAAATCTTAACATAATTTATCAGTAAAAAAATTTCAGAGATGTTTTTTCAATTTAAAATTATAAATAAAATGTTTTATTAATAGGTCTCATCCAAAGTGACATGAAGTAGCAATTCGAATTAACTGTCGTGCTTGAGGACACATAATGTAATAACACCTGCATTTTGTTATAAATTATTACATAATGCGGTGATTGTTACAAAATGTTGGAGATTGAAGTTTTTTAATGAAAATTTAATAATATGGGGCATTATGTAATAACCAACCAAATTGATTGTCTTCATTGGATGTTTCCATTCACAAATCGTTATAACATAACAACGTTTTTTATGCGTTCTAGTATGAGTCATACTGACTCAAAATTCATACGATACTACCAAAAAGATACTACCAATCTACTGAACTAATTGTATCTTTCATTGGCCAAAAGTACATCACTGTATTCCTTTTCTTAATAGAAACTGTACTTGAGAGTTCAACCGCACGACACTCTGTTATACTGACACAAACACAGTATTGGTATACACACATGTCAGGACACACGTGCGTGTGTGCGTGCACACTCACACAGCTCTACCATTAAGGATTATGCAAATTTTGACTATATAGAAAAAGAGTCAAAAAAATTGTTGCACAAAAAAAGACAAACATGGAACAGTAAATTCTTACAAGTTCTTTATTGTCTCAATGCCCTATTATGGTATATTTAGGCACAGAATATGTACCACACTGTAGCGGTTAACAACACTTTGGATGAACATTTAGACTATTAAGTACTTAAACATCTTACTTGGTGAGAAAATGGACGTGTGGCGTGAGAGCATGTTAAAAAATATCAGTTCTGTGAGTCTTGTGATCAATGCGTGAGAGTTGGCAGCCCTGGTGATCACACTGTAAATGTATGTAGGCCTAATAGGCCTACTGTCTAATAGGCCTGCCAGCTATTGTAAATTTTCTCCAAAATACTTACCAAAAAAACGTCAAAAGTCAATAAACATGGATATTTGTGAAATATGTGAACTTTTCCTATGAATACATTCCTATGACGTTAAACAGAGTAAAGGAAAACAACATGTTCCCGTCAGAAAATATCTAAGACCAATATTATCTGCTGGGCTAGTGAGTGTTGTCATTGCCAACAAGCACATGGTTATTAGCATAAAGGTTTGAGCTACTCTACAGTAAACTCTAAATGAAATGCTTTGCAGAGAAATAACATTTTAATCACACTTAGTATCATACTTTTTAACTAGTGACTAGTGATAGACACTACAACTTATTCTCCCTCTTCCAAGGCAATTCAAAATCTAGATTTTTAGCACATTTTATTTTTATACACAGTGGCAATCCATGGCGCTTTACAACTTTAGATTAAAATAGAGGCAATTGATACATTAATAGTTGGTTATTAGAAAAGACAATTGATTTATAAGAACAATGAATAAATAAATATTGGTGTAGTTAAAAACTAGATTTAAAATAAGATGATTTTTTTTTAAAGGGCTCAAATAACTTAACTAAAAGCATCCATGGACAGTGTGGTTTTGAGTCCTGATTCAAAGGTTTTTGAGGGTTAGGTTACTTTTTAGATAGACAGGGAGTCTGGTCCAGAGATGTGCAGCATGGGTTGCTTCACCCAGTTTAGCCCTGGCACTCACCAAGTTAAGCCCCAAGCAGCATTTCCTTGTATTCAATTCTGTGGCTGACAGGAACCCAGTGTGGTGACTTTAGAATCCGGGTGATGTGGTCTGACCTTTTGGTCCCTGTAAGAACTCTAGCAGCCGCATTTTGAGTAAGCTGAAGCTTTTTAATGGCCATTTTGGGGAGCCCTGTCCAAAGACCATTGGCGTAGTCAACCCTGCTAGAAATAAAAGCTTTTATGTGGCTATTTAGGTGAACAATGGCGTCAAGGGGGGCACAGAGGTCATAGGGGTCTTTTGTAATAATCAGCGCATTATGTCAACATTTATGACAAAATGCAGGGAAATGTATTACATATTGCATTCAAGCTGTTTATTACAAAATGCGGCAGATTATTACAAAATGCGGGTGTTATTACGTAATGAAGTAAAAATGTATTACATTTTTGTCAAGTTATTACATAATGCGGTGTTATTACATAATGTGTTGTTACAAGGACAGAAAACAGATTTTCACCATGCCGGCTTGGGGAAATCAATCCAGCAACGTTTCGGTTACTGGTCTGATGCTTTGACTTTGATATCTGTATTAGCAGTGCTATTTCTCAAACCAGTGTGTCTGCTGGCATTCTTTATCAAGACTATGAATAATACGGAATTATTAAAAATGAAAAGGGGGGAATGTGATTCCCTTGCCTAATATGATAAGAATTTGTTTTCTGTCAATATAGAACAGCTTGTTCAGATGCCCAAAAACAACAACATCTTGCTTGGTTAGCGTAACTGTCATACAACTTTACAAAGCCTCTTCTCATATAATAGTGTTTGTGTCTGTTGCACTGTTATGTGTGACATCACAGACATCTCTCACTCTTCTTCCTCTCTTCTCTCTCTCCTTCACTCTGTTGTGTATCTGCTGATTTACTGCACCTCTTGTTAACTGGGTGATCAATGGCTCTGCAGAGGAAGCTCCAGGTCCTGCTTGCATAGACTGAACTGCCTCGGCTGCCGTTCTTCACTCATCTCTTCCTCAGAGATAGACTGTCCCCTATCTCTCTTCACTCTCCTTTCTCTACACTGTCCTCTATCTCTCTTCACTCTCCTTTCTCTACACTGTCCCCTATCTCTCTTCACTCTCCTTTCTCTACACTGTCCTCTATCTCTCTTCACTCTCCTTTCTCTACTGTCCTCTATCTTTCTTCACTCCCCCTTCTCTACACAGTCCCCTATCTCTCTTCACCCTTCTTTTTCTACACTGTCCCCTATCTCTCTTCAATCACCCTTCTCTACACTGTCCTCTATCTATCTTCACACTCTTTTCTCTACTATCCTCTATCTCTCTTCAGTGTTCTTTCTCTACACTGTCCTCTATCTATCTTCACACTTTTTTCTCTACTATCCTCTATCTCTCTTCAGTGTTCTTTCTCTACACTGTCCTCTATCTCTCTTCACTCTCCTTTGTCTACACTGTCCTCTGTCTCTCTTCACTTTCCCTTCTCAATGCTGTCCCCTATATCTCTTCACTCTCCTTTTTCTACACTGTCCTCTGTCTCTTCACTCTCCTTTCTCTACACTGTCCTCTGTCTCCCTTCACATTCCCTTTTCTACACTGTCCCCTATATCACTTCACTCTCCTTTTTCTACACTGTCCTCTATCTCTCTTCACTCTCCTTTCTCTACTCTCCTCTATCCCTTTTCACTCTCCTTTCCCTAGACTGTCCTCTATCTCTTTTCACTCTCCTTTCTCTACACTGTCCTCTATCTCTCATCACTCTCCTTTGTCTACACTGTCCTCTGTCTCTCTTCACTCTCCTTTCCCTAGACTGTCCTCTATCTCTTTTCACTCTCCTTTCTCTACACTGTCCTCTATCTCTCTTCACTTTCCTTTCTCTCCACTCTCCTCTATCTCTCTTCACTCTCCTTTCTCTACTGTCCTCTATCTCTTTCACTCTCCATTCTCTAAACTGTCCTCTGTCTCTCTTCACTCTCATTTCTCTACACTCTCCTCTGTCTCTCTTCACTCTCCTCTCTTTACACTGTCTTCTCAG
>JACXGI010018578.1:0-13093 GCA_016801175.1 Esox masquinongy | reverse complement strand
ACCACTAATACTACCACCACCACTAATACTACCACCACCACTACTACTACTACTATCACTACTACTAATACTACTACCACCACCAATACTACTACTACCACCACCACTAATACTACTACCACCACTAATACTAATACTACTACCACCACCACTAATACTACCACCACCACTAATACTACTACTATTACTACTATCACTACTACTACTACTACTACCACTACTACTACTACCACCACCACTACTACCACTACTAATACTACCACCACCACTAATACTACTGCCACCACCACCACCACTACTACTATCACTACTACTAATACTACTACCACCACCAATACTACTACTACCACTACTATTACCACCACCACCACCACCACTACTATTAACTGTTTTCAGTTTATTCACTCACTACAGCCTGACATACACTCTATATAGCCTACAGGAACTCCTGGATATTGGAACACAATGAACAATAAGAGTTTTTGACAACGAAAGTGCCCGCAGGCAGTGTTGAGATCGTAAACAAAGGCGAGAGAAGCGTGGAGGCCTCCAGGCTAGGCTAAAGCTAACCCCCATCTGCTTTCACTACCTAGCCTTTTCCTTGCTAATGTACGTTCACTGGCGAACAAAATGGACAAAATACGACTGAGAATCATATCACAAAAGGGATTATGGATTGCAGCATCATGATTTTCACAGATCATGACGCTGGTCTCTGCATGTAAACAGGTCTCTGCATGTAAATACTTAGGGGTATGATTAGATGATAGTCTTTCTTTTAAAAAACACGTTGCAGAATTGGGAAAAAAGTTAAAATGCAAGATAGGGTTCCTTTACAGAAACAGGGCTTGTCTGTCCTCTGTATATAGAAAACAAATTGTTCAGGCTACTTTTATGTCTGTTTTAGATTATGGTGATATTATGCTTGCTTCTGATAACACATTAAAACCCCTGGATGCTATTTCCCATTGTGCACACAGGTTTATCACCGGTGATAGTTACAGAACTCATCACTGTATTTTATATTGACATGTGGGTTGGGCCTCTATCTGTGAGGGTTAGGGTTATAATGGGTGATAGTTACAGAACTCATCACTGCGTTCTATACCAACATGTGGGTTGAGCCTCTATCTGTGAGGCGTGAGCAACATGCTCTCTTGTTTATTTATAAAGCACTTCTTTTAAAATTACCTCCATATATATCATCTTTAATTTTTACTAGACTAGCAAATTTCAAAACCAGATCACAGACATGGATTACATTAGAGACTCCAGTGGTCTCCAGAGTTGGGTAGGACTGCTTTCAGTTCCTTCACTTCTTATTTATGGAACAAACAGCAAACTGCACAACGACCACAACCATTGCCAGTGCTGAAGCAGTCGACCACATCTAGCCTGAATGACTTCTGACCTGTCGCACTCCCCCCCACAATCATGAAGTTCTTCGAAAGACTGGTTCTGGCCCACCTTAAGTCCTGCCTCCCCCCAACACTGGATCCCTACCAGTTTGCCTACCAGTCAAACAGGTCTACAGAGGACACCAACTCCACAGCTTTACTCTCTGCCCTGACCCACCTGGACAAAACCAACACCTATGTGAGAATGCAGTTCTTAGACTTGAGCTCAGCATTCAACACGGTCATCCCCTCTAGGCTGGTAAACAAACTCCATGACCTGGGGATCAGCCCCTCTCTCTGCAACTGGACTTTGCACTTCCTAACCAACAGACCCCGGTCTGTCAGGTTAGACAACTTCACCTCCTCCACCCTGATCCTGAACACTGATGTTCCACAAGGCTGCGTCCTGAGCCCGTCTGTCTCCCAAGATCCTTGTGAACCTTTACCGCTGCACAGTCGAGAGCATTCTGACTAACTGCGCCACAACGTGGTTTGGAAGATTCTCTGTGACTGAGCAGAAGGCTCTGCAACGGGTGGTGAAAACCGCCAAGCACATCACGGGTACCCAGCTTCCAGCCATCATAGACCTCCAGTGCAAGCGATGTCTGCATAGGGCATCTGGCATCATCAGGGACCCTTCACATCCATGCCACAAACTGTTTGCCCTCCTCCCATCAGGCAGGTGGTACAGGTCTCTTCGTTCCCACACCAGCAGGCTCAGGAACAGTTTTTTTCCATCTACTGTAACCCTGCTGAACTCTGACCCATCCCATCACTAACCAGACCCACCCGCCCATCGCTTAGTACCGCCTCTCAGGGACCTTGTTGTACTACTCCCTTGTACTACTGGACTCTGACACTGCCTTGTAAAGTCTGATAAGCATGTTTTCCACTGATACACACACGTCTACCTTGGGAACCTCATTGCTGCTATTCCTGCATTTCAGTTGCACATGCCACCTTACTCCTTCAATTTGCCTTCATTGCACATTTAGAATTGCTATTTGTACTTGCATTTGCCATTTATACATGTATTTGAGGTAATATAGGCTAGATCACAACAGAGTAGGGGGTTTCACGATTCTCTCGTACTTTCACTTGACAGGTTATTCAGCTATATTGATAGTTATTGTATCAATGTCATTTACGAATGAAAGAAAAATCTAACGTTGTTGTGCCATGAAATGAAATAGCTTTGGCAGTGTAAAGTTCACCTTCACTCTCGCACGCAATTGCTCAGTTCTTATGACTAGCCATGGCAATTAATAAACTTCTCAATTAAGCATAAATGCATCTATGCATTCATTCCCATGGCTTACAACATTTTTTGTACAAATGCTGCTGTCTGACTTTCAAACGTTTGTTTCAATTTTGGCTTGAGTAACAATGCAAGGTTTCTGTTGGAAGTATGTATTTTTTGCTGATGGATGAACACACTACACTTAGGACGGGTTGGTGTAGTTATTAGTTGAGAAAGATTTAGTTCATAAACTAATGTCTTTTGGTTAAAGCAATGCTGGCATCAGCCAGTCCAGACTGAGATCTCAGATAATCAGTCATTCAGAGTTGCATAATTAGACATTAACTCAAACAATATACATAGAGCAGATACCGGAGCTGAGGGTGAATAATTTAACTCCCACTAGTGTTAACAGTGCATTATGACCAAGGGCCACATTCAGAACTAAGCATTCATACTGTTTTGGGACAGAGGTTGAGATGGACACAGACATCTAGGTGATCATACTGCCAATCAACTAGGGAAGTTATCTCTGAAGATATATTTTTTAATTTTTATGTTGCCAATACCAAGCAAGTATTTTAAGAACACATTCTTATCTACAGCAACGACCTGGGAGCAAACTTCTATTTGCACTTCTGGTTAGATTCTAACTACATTTCATTGTACTGTACTTGTACTGTTCTATGACAATTAAATTGAATCTTATCTAATGCCGCACCTTGAAAACACCTCACTCTACAACATTCCATTCATTGTATTATGTCTCTCATGAGGAAGCAGAGTGTTTTTTTACAGTTTGCAAAGTTACCTAGTATAATGTGCTTTTCTTTAACTATCATGAAGTATTCTAGTGTAGTGTGTTTTTCTATAACTATCATGAAGTATTCTAGTGTAATGTGTTTGTCTATAACTATCATGAAGTATTCTAGAGTAGTGTGTTTTTCTATAACTATCATGAAGTATTCTAGTGTAATGTGTTTTTCTATAACTATCATGAAATATTCTAGTGTAGTGTGTTTTTCTATAACTATCATGAAGTATTCTAGTGTAATGTGTTTTTCTATAAATATCATGAAGGATTGTAGTGTAGTGTTTTTCTATAGCTATCATGAATTACTTTAATACTATAATTATACTAATTCAGCAGACCCATATAACAGCTACATCTGTAAAACTCCATGACTAATTAGGCAGTTATGACAAGTTTGTCTACAAATCAGCAACATACTCACTCAGAGCGGTTGGGTGAACAGTCTCCCTGCAGTGCGTTCTGTTCCTCTGACTAGATCTGGAAATCCAGGTTGTGTGACTTTCTATAATGGGTTGGTCAAATCAAGCATTGTGATTGGTTGACACGCATTCAAAGCCATGATACAAATTTCACGTTATCCTGTAAGAATGCTAAATATGATGTTTGTTTATTTTTAAAAGAAATACCACCACATCTGCTGTTTAATCAGCCTAGCCATGGCAATTAATAAACTTCTCAATTAAGCATAAATGCATCTATGCATTCATTCCCATTGCTTACAACAAAGTTTTTTGTACAAATGTTGCTGTCTAACTTTCAAATGTTTGTTTCAATTTTGGCTTGAGTAGCAATGCAAGGTTTCTGTTGGAAGTATGTATTTTTTGCTGATGGATGAAATCGTACGAATACATGTATGAAACTAAAGTTTTTAATCAAAATCAAAATGCTATTTACAGCACCCTCTCATGCTTCAATAAGACAAGTGTCTGAGATGCACTGATGTCATACAGGCTGACGATTAAATAACTCCACCCATTACTCTGCATCAGCCAATTAAAATTAAATATCCACCCTCACCTCTTACAGAGTCTGCTAATTTAATTCAAAAGAAAACTAACCAAAATAGCAGGATAACTTAAGTTAGAAATTCTAATGAGAAAGGCAGAGAGACCATAGATTATTTTTACAAGTAAAGCTTTATTAAAGATTTGCAAACCTGGAGCCATTAAAAATCACATCAATAAAACACCCAAATGCCTTTGCTGACCTCCATATGTGCGTCACTATACTAGCAATGACAGGAGCGGCACACTTCAGTAAACATGGATCCAGATTGTCAGCCCCAAATGACTTCTTAGAATCTATTGCAGATAACGCAGAGAAGACCTCACTTTCTGTGAATTTTGGGAAATTTAAAACTGGGTTATTGTTTTCCTCTTCCCCAGAGGGCCGAAGGGCTGAGGAAATATGTCGGTCAGGATTATTATATTGGACATTTTTTCTTTCAAAAACAGAACCAGCCGAGATAAAGTGCTTATTAAAGGCATCACACATCTCAGTTCGGTAACTGCCGATCCCAGCATCCGGTAACTCTTCAACAACCCTAACAAAATAAATAGAAACGGTTTTCCAGAATATAGAGGGATCACCGGCAGACTGTCATAGCATTAAGAAAATATCTAGATTTTGCTTTTTTTATTCCTCCGGTCCATTTAAGTATCCAGAAATTTACTTTTTTATTCCTACGGTCCATTTATTTCATCAGTTGATTCTTTTTTAGGAAGAGGCTTTCCAAATCAGAGGAGAACGAAGGATTAGTTTGATTTTTTACCCTAGGTTTCTTCAGTGGGGTGTGTATATCAGCCATGGAGGTAAAAATTTAAAAGGAGAACGCTAACACTAATTTGTGGATAAAAGCTCTGAGGGACAAAGGTTATGGATAAAATCTTGCTCTGAGACGTGTTTATATTTTGTCGTTAAAATTATTCGGGGGTCTGGTTTCTTAGGCCTAGTGTCTCTGATACATGCAATAGGGCAGTGGTCACTTACATCATTCGCAAATAACCTAATAGCTATATATTTATAAGTTGTATTTGTTAGAATAACGTCAATTAATGTTGATTTTTTGGGGATTTTTAGATTAGGACGGGTTGGTGTAGTTATTAGTTGAGTAAGATTTAGTTCATAAAAAAATGTCTTTTGGTTATAGCGATGCTGGCATCAGCCAGTCCAGACTGAGATCTCAGATAATCAGTCATTCAGAGTTGCATAATTAGACATTAACTCAAACAATATACATAGAGCAGATATTGGAGCTGAGGGTGAGCGATTAACTCCCACTAGTGTTAACAGTGTATTATGACCAAGGACCAGATACCGGAGCTGAGGGTGAGTGATTAACTCCCACTAGTGTTAACAGTGCATTATGACCAAGGGCCACATTCAGAACTAGGCATTCATAATGTTTTGGGACAGAGGTTGAGATGGACACAGACATCTAGGTGATCATACTGCCAATCAACTAGGGGAATTATCTCTGAAGATATATTTTTTAATAATTTTGTTGCCATTACCAGGCAAGTATTCTAAGAACACATTCTTATCTACAGCAACGACATGGGAGCAATTGATACTAACTGCCTTGCTCAGGGACAGAGCGATAGGGTTTTCATTTACTGTGAGACCAGCAACATTTTGTTTACCTGTCCAATCCTGTTGATCACTAAGCTATCCAACCCCCTGATTAAGAGAGTTCATTAATAAACTCTTATAATCTTCACCTGGCACAGACAGATGACTGGCCACCTGTCAAAAGCCATCCGCTCTTTAGTTTTCAACTCTAGTGGGGAGTTTTCCCCGACCCTTCCTTTCTTGGTTTGTTGCACTTTTGGGGTTTTTGAGGCTGGGTATCTGCATAAGTATCTTAATATGTACATTACTGTAGCAAATATATAAAACCAAAAACCTATAGTTATGGGTGAAAAGTACATTTTATTTGGTAAAACTACAAAACATGAATGGCTCATATTTGAAAGGAAAATATATTTTAAAATCCCCCTCCGTCCAGACATGTTAAAAAGATACACATATAACATAGGTTATAGGTATAGAATGATATCAGGTACAGAATGGTATCATTAATTATAGATACAGAATGGTTTCATTAATTATAGATACAGAATGGTTTCATTAGCAATGAAACTTTCTGCCCTCCTCCATTTGCCTTAATTGCACATTTAGTATTGCCATTTGCACTGCATTTGCCTTCATTGCACATCTGCACATTCCACTTGTAACATACAGTATCTCACAAAAGTGAGTACACCCCTCACATTTTTGTAAATATTTGATTATATCTTTTCATGTGACAACACTGAAGAAATGACACTTTGCTACAATGTAAAGTAGTGAGTGTACAGCTTGTATAACAGTGTGAATTTGCTGTCCCCTCAAAATAACACAACACACAGCCATTAATGTCTAAACCGCTGGCAACAAAAGTAAGTACACCCCTGAGTGAAAATGTTCAAATTGGGCCCAATTTGCCATTTTCCCTCCCCGGTGTCATGTGACTCGTTAGTGTTACAAGGTCTCAGGTGTGAATGGGGAGCAGGTGTGTTAAATTTGGTGTTATCACTCTCACACTCCCTCATACTGGTCACTGGAAGTTCAACATGGCACCTCATGCCAAAGAACTCTCTGAGGATGTGAAAAAAAGGATTGTTGCTCTACATAAAGATGGCCTAGGCTATGAGAAGATTGCCAAGACCCTGACACTGAGCTGCAGCATGGTGGCCAAGACCATACAGCGGTTTAACAGGACAGGTTCCATTCTAAACAGGCCTCGCCATGGTCAACCAAAGAAATTGAGTGCACGTGCTCATCGTCATATCCAGAGGTTGTCTTTGGGAAATAGACGCATGAGTGCTGCCAGCATTGCTGCAGATGTTGAAGAGGTGGGGGGTCAGCCTGTCAGTGCTCAGACCATACGCCGCACACTGCATCAAATTGGTCTGCATGGCTGTCATCCCAGAAGGAAGCCTCTTCTAAAGATGATGCACAAGAAAGCCCGCAAACAGTTAGCTGAAGACAAGCAGACTAAGGACATGGATTACTGGAACCATGTCCTGTGGTCTGATGAGACCAAGATAAACTTATTTGGTTCAGATGGTGTCAAGCGTGTGGCGGCAACCAGGTGAAGAGTACAAAGACAAGTGTGTCTTGCCTACAGTCAAGCATGGTGGTGGGAGTGTCATGGTCTGGGGCTGCATGAGTGCTGCTGGCACTGGGGAGCTACAGTTCATTGAGGGAGCCATGAATGCCAACATGTACTGTGACATACTGAAGCAGAGCATGATCCCCTCCCTTAGGAGACT
Organism: Esox masquinongy; assembly: GCA_016801175.1. NCBI lineage: Eukaryota > Metazoa > Chordata > Actinopteri > Esociformes > Esocidae > Esox > Esox masquinongy. Next base: position 5,326 of record JACXGI010018578.1, on the reverse strand, counting down.
GGGCCGCAGGGCAGTATTCCAACATGATAACGACCCCAAACACACCTCCAAGACGACCACTGCCTTGCTAAAGAAGCTGAGGGTAAAGGTGATGGACTGGCCAAGTATTTCTCCAAACCTAAACCCTATTGAGCATCTGTGGGGCATCCTCAAACGGAAGGTGGAGGAACGCAAGGTCTCTAACATCCACCAGCTCCGTGATGTCGTCATGGAGGAGTGGAAGAGGACTCCAGTGGCAACGTGTGAAGCTCTGGTGAACTCCATGCCCAAGAGGGTTAAGGCAGTGCTGGAAAATAATGGTGGCCACACCAAATATTGACACTTTGGGCCCAATTTGGACATTTTCACTTAGGGGTGTACTCACTTTTGTTGCCAGCGGTTTAGACATTAATGGCTGTGTGTTGAGTTATTTTGAGGGGACAGCAAATTCACACTGTTATACAAGCTGTACACTCACTACTTTACATTGTAGCAAAGTGTCATTTCTTCAGTGTTTTCACATGAAAAGATATAATCAAATATTTGCAAAAATGTGAGGGGTGTACTTACTTTTGTGAGATACTGTACATATACTTAATACTTGTAAATACAAGTATTAAAGTAGTAACATTTTTTGCCATTTATTTGCACTTCTGGCTAGATGCTAACTGCATTTCGTTGTACTGTACTTGTACTTTTCAGTGACAATGAAGTTGAATCTAGTCTAATTAGTAATAGGCACAGAATGGTATCATTAGTTATAGGCACAGAATAGTATCATTAAGTTTAGGTACAAAATGGTATCATAAATTATAGGCACAGAATGATATCATTAGTTACAGTGCCGTGAAAAAGCATTTATTTTGGTTGCAGTGGTTGACAGCTAAAGGTGGTGCAAGCAGTTATTTAAGTCTCAGGAGAAATATCTCAGGGGAAATTGTTTTCCTTCAAAAAATAAAATTGTAATTTAAACACTGAATTCTGTGTTTACTCAGGTTCTATTCGTCTTCCATTACATTTTGTATGAAGATCTGAAACCATTCAGTGTGACAAATATGTAATAACAGAGGAAATCAAGAAGGGAGCAAATACATTTTCAGAGCACTTTATATTAAAAATAATCAGATGTGCAACTTAACTATTCGACTAGATAATCTGCACATGTGCCTTCAACGTAACCAGAGTTGAGGGCACATTAGAGTTTTATCTGAACATGCACTTTCATGTTTTCAGACATTTAAACAGAATTGTGACTTTGAAGACTCAGGTGTTCCTCCGGGACACAGAAGGCTATTCAATATGGATCAGGGACACTGTGGAGTGAAGCCCAACATAAAACCCTGGGTAGAGGGGCTCAGTGAATGTAGAGCGGAAGGTGTGTATGTGGGTCAGTGTGTCTGAGGAGACGCTGTAGAAGGTCAGAGCGCCTGCCGGCCAGTCCAGATACACTCCTATTCTGTTAGACCAGGAGGAGGAGGTGGCTGGTATGGCTTTAATGTGTCTGGCACTGAAACTCTTATGAGAACAGTACAGACTCCAGCACTTGTCATTGGCTCCAAGTCGACTGTCATCACCGGGTCCTCTCCTTTTGATTCCTTTATATGTCATTCCTATTTGAGCCCAGTCTCCACTCCACTCCGCCTCCCAGTAACAGCGTCCAGTCAGACCTTCTCCACACAGAACCTGTGACCAGTACATGAATCTGTCTGGGTGATCAGGGTATGGCTGCTCCTCCCCCCATGTCACCGTCCGGTTCCCCTCAGACAGACAGAGGGTTCTGTATGCTGTGTCTGGGTCTAGCGTGAGATCACAGGCATCTAATGGAGGAAACCAGGTCACATAATTAAAAATCATCATGTCATAGAGACACACTGTGAGACTTTATTACTGTACAGAATAACATGTCCTGTGGGACAATATAACAGTACAGAACAACATGTCCTGTGGGACAATATAACAGTACAGAATAAAATGAACCTGTGGTCACTATTAAAGTACAGAATAACATGTCCCAGTGGAACTTTATTACTGTACAGAATAACATGTCCTGTGAGTCACTATAACAGTACAGAATAACATGTTCCAGTGGAACTTTATTACTGTCCAGAATAACATGTCCTGTGGGTCACTATAACAGTACCGAATAACATGTCAAGTTCAAAGTTTATTTATCAAGTGCACCGAATAACACAGCGTCATCCAGCACAATAAAATTCTTGTGACATGGCACACGACATCTATGTAGTAAGAATTAAAAAATATAGAAAGAAAAAATGTAGCAATAATATACATAACAATGCAAATAAGCAACAATTTTAAAAAGAGTAGGGAGGGGAATATGAACCATATGGGTAGAAGTATTGAATATTATAGATACAATGTGAGTGTATTATGCCCATGAATGGTACATACAAAAGATTACCCTAATGTACATTGAATGTGCATGGGAAGACATCAGAGCATTTGGAATGCTCATGAGTGAGCAGTTTGACCATAGATCAGTGTTGCTGGTTGAGGAGCCTTATGGTCTGAGGGAGAAAACTGTTTGTGAGTCTGGAAGTGCGTGCCCCGATGCTCTGGTTGTGTCTACCAGACGGCAGCAATGTGAACAGACCATAGCCTGGGTGACTGTAGTCTTTGATGATGTTCCGTGCTTTCCTCAGGCATCGTGTATGGTAGATGCCTTGCACGGAGGGGAGATGGCAGCCAATGACGCACTCCGCAGACTTTACCCCCCTCTGGAGGGACTTGTGGTCTGCAGTGGAGCAGCTGCCGTACCAGGCAGTAATGCAGCCTGAGAGGATGCTCTCAATGGTGCACCTGTAGAAGTTGGTGAGTGTTTTTACAGACATGTCTCCTCAGGAAGTATAGTCGTTTTTGGGTAGTTTTCACTGCAGAGTTCGCTTGCCTGGACCAAGTGAGGTCATCCTTGATGAACACAACAAGGAACTTGAAGTCGGAGACTCTCTCCACTTCAGCACCATCGATGTGTATGGGGGCATGACCCCCCTCTGCTGCTTCCTGAAGTCCACGATCATCTCCTTAGGCTTGCAGACGTTGAGGGAGAGGTTGTTGTCCTGGCACCATGTAGCCAGGTCCCCTACCTCCTCTCTGTAAGCGGTCTCATCATTGTTGGAGAGGAGACCCAGGATGGTAGTGTCGTACGCAAATTTAAAGATGGTGTTGGAGCTGTGTGTGGCCATGCAGTCATGCGTGAACAGGGAGTACAGGAAGGGACTGAGTACGCAGCCCTGGGGGGCTCCAGTGCTCGGGGTCAGTGCATCTTAAATCTTTGCACTGGCTTCCAGTCAGTTACAAAATAGATTTGAAAGTGGTGCTTTTAGTTTATAAATCTCTGAATGGTTTAGGCCCCGAATACATTTCTATGTTTGAAGAATATAAACCGAGCAGGGCTCTTAGATCCATGAACTCAGGTCAGCTAGTAGAGCCCAGAGTCCAAACTAAACATGGAGAAGCTGCGTTTAGCACTTATGCTGCACACAACTGGAATAAACTACCAGAAGATCTTAGACTTGCCCCAAACGTATCAATTTATAAATCCAGGTTAAAAACACTTCTCTTTTCACGTGCCTATGACTGAGCACTTAAACTTAACCGCACTGTTTAGCCTTACAGTTTTTATAGCTTCATATGTTTTTATCACGTTTTTATTCTATTTCTATTTTCTTATTCTACGTTTTATTATTATGCTGTTATTTTAGGATGCATTTTGTATTTCTCTGTTTCTTTGATTTATTTTGTTATTAAATTTCTATTTTGCCATCTTTTACCAATCATAATGCAAGTTCTGGTGCTATCAGAGGAATAACCTCTGTGTAAATGTAACAATCTGCTGATGATAGATACTGCAAGTTCTTGTGCTGCTGTTTAGACATCAATGCAATGTATTATCTCACAAAAGGACTGACAAGTTTATCCAAGCGCTGGAGCGCGAGGATTGAGATACCGGGGTGGTACAGTAAACAGTTATGGTAACAGTAATTCATTGGGGATGAATATTAAATGCATGTACAGACATGGCATAAATGTCCCCCTGGAGACAGCCGGGTAAGACATCGATGTAGAGATTATCTCACAAAGGTACTGACGGGTTCATCCTAGTGCTGGAGTGCAAGGATTGAGATACCGGGGTGTTGAAGTTCATGTACAGTCCCCCTGGAGACAGCCGGGTTAGAGAATTGTAACAATCTGACTGTTTTAATTCTATTGCATTTTTTTTCTCTTTATATTCATTGTAAAGTACATTGAATTGCTTCTATGTATGAATTGTACTGTATAAATAAACTTGCTTGCTTGCAGAGGAGGTGAGGTTGCCCACTCTCACCACCTGGAGTCTGCTCGTCAGGAAGTCCAGGATCCAATTGCAGAGGGAGGTGTTAAGTCCCAGGGTCCTGAGATTAGGAACAAGCATGGCGGGCACAATAGTGTTGAATGCAGAGCTGTAGTCCACAAACAGCATCCTCACGTATGTGTTGCCTTTTTCCAGGTGGGAGAGGGCAGTGTGTGTCATGAGGGCAATGGCATCGTCCGTAGATCTGTTGGAGCAGAATGCAAATTGGGGTCCAAGGTTTCAGGAAGGGTGGAGCAGATGTGAGTTCTGACCAGCCGCTCGAAGCACTTCATGATGGTGGAGGTCAGTGCTACAGGGTAGTAGTCATTCAGGCAGGTGATGAAAGGTTTCTTTGGTACAGGGACGATGGTGGTCTGTTTGAAGCAGGAGGGGACAACAGACAAAGACAGGAAGAGGTTGAATATGGAGGTGAAAACCTACACTAGTTGGTCGGCGCACCCCCTGAGGACACAGCTTGGAATGCCATCTGGCCCTGGTGACTTCCAAGGGTTCATTATTTTCAAAAACATGTCAGCCATGGTTAGGGACAGAGTGTTGTCGTCCTGGTCCTCAGCAAGCCTTCCAGAAGGAATGGTGTTGGTTGCCTCAAACCGTACATAGAAGGAGTTGAGCTCATCGGGGAGAGAGGCATCAGGCTGGGCATCACTGCTGTTACTCCCTTTATAGTCTGATGTGTTGCAGTCCACACCACACATGTCTGGGTCAGAGCTGTGGTAGTTACACAGCTGGTTGGGGAAAGGCCTCACATTGACCCTCGGGACGACATCATCTTGGAGATACAGTGGATATAAAAAGTCTACACACCCCTGTGAAAATGCCAGGTTTTTGTGATGTAAAAGAATGAGACAAAGATAAATCATGTCAGAACTTTTTCCACTTTTAATGTGACCTATAATGTGAACAATTCAATTGAAAAACAAACTGAAATCTTTGAGGGGGAAAAATGAAAAATAAAAACCTTACAATAACCTGGTT
>JACXGI010018577.1:0-13091 GCA_016801175.1 Esox masquinongy | reverse complement strand
TGTGTGTGTGTGTGTGTGTGTGTGTGTGTGTGTGTGTGTGTGTGTGTGTGTGTGTGTGTGTGTGTGCGCGCGCGCGCGCATCTGACAGTCTGCATTTGCTCTGTCATCAGGGCCACACCGGCTGTGTCAACTGCCTGGAATGGAACGAGCGGGGAGAGTAAGTGCAGAGTTAAAAGCGAGTTTCTGTTCACCGACTGCATTTACCACTGAAACATTTATGTTGACCTGTCCCTATTGTCTTGCTCTCGTTCAGTCTTTTGGCATCTGGCTCAGACGACCAGCACTGCATTATCTGGGACCCCTTCAGACACAAGAAGCTCACGACTATGCACACAGGACACGCAGCCAACATCTTCTCTGTGAAGGTAAAAAAATATATGGACAGATGGATGGGGAGGTCTCTTATTATGGACGGATGTATGGGGAGGTCTCTTATTATGGACGGATGGATGGGGAGGTCTCTTATTATGGACGGATGGATGGGGAGGTCTCTTATTATGGACGGATGGATGGGGAGGTCTCTTATTATGGACGGATGGATGGGGAGGTCTCTTATTATGGACGGATGGATGGGGAGGTCTCTTAAATATTTAAGATTTAAGATATTTAATACTTAAATATCAAATATTTTTCCCGGGTTCGCCCCCAAAGTTTCTCCCTCACTCAGGCGACCGCATCTTAGTGACAGGCGCGGCGGACACAAAGGTCCATGTGCACGACGTATCGGTCAAGGAGACCATCCACATGTTCTCCGATCACACCAACCGTGTCAAGCGCATTGCCACGGCCCCCATGTGGCCCAACACCTTCTGGAGCGCCGCAGAGGACGGCATCATCAGGTCAGAGCCCTGGCAGCTAGCTAGTCCATTGAAACGGCCATGTCACATCCAAAGATGTCATGTCATGTGACATTTAACTGGCTTATTCTGGAATACTAAAGGTGACAAGATCCAACAGTAATTGGGTAATGGATCAGTGGATGTCTGTCTACATGTAATTCCATCAAATATTGCCTGGATTATAGCACTCAGACACTTTTGTGGAACTTAAAGTATTTTTGAATGTCAAATGTATTGTTAATTTCTTTAAAAAATATTCTATTGATTTAGTAATAATACTAAAGTTAAAGCCATAAAGAAACTTTGTAATTGCCCCTTACAATCTCCTCTCAGCTTTCACTATGGCTTGTTCCCTAAGATGTGGAAAATGCTTATTCCCCATTGATGCCATCTAGAACATCTATCTGTTTTGAATATCAACATATATATTTCTAGAATTAAACAGTACATCTTTATTTCATGATAGGGGGAAATATAACAAACTGTGCAAAAGATGTGGATTTTCTCTGAGTATTTAGTGACTAGCGAGTGAGTTTACAAAACAATCTAATCAAACATTTCCTAATCATGCAGAGTTACGAAGAAAGAAAATTAATTAAAATGATATGGCTAAATGTTGCTCTAATGTATTTTGTTTGTAATTAACCCAAAGCCAATTAGTGTTGATCTCATTCTACAACTTCAAAAGACAGCTCTTGCATACAGAGTATAGTGGTCAGGCAGTATTCGACAAACCTGGCGTTGGATACAGAAATGGTAGCATTGCAACAACTGGTAATTAAACCTGGCTAAAGTAGTATTCTCTCGATTTAAAAAAAATAACATAACTTTCTGAGAAGCGCTTGTATCTAAATCACTGGAGATGATACAAGTCACAATATGCTTTCTCCTACTGCTACCTCAGGCAGTATGACCTGAGAGAGAACAGCAAGCGCTCAGAGGTGCTCATCGACCTGACGGAGTACTGCGGTCAGCTAGTGGAGGCCAAGTGTTTAGCTGTCAACCCCCAAAATAACAACTACCTAGCAGTTGGCGCCAACGGACCCTTTGTTCGCCTCTACGACATGCGCATGATCCACAGTCACAGGTGAGGGATAGTCCTGCCCCAATCCTGACACGTCTTCCCACACACATCTTACACCGGACACCACTACACACTATCTTAAAATGGAGTTGGGATTTCAGCTCCATTTTAAATGAAGAACATTTTATTAATGCTTCACATCTATCAGCGTCTGTCATACTCTATCAGTGGTGTATGAATATATGGTTATTATGACACAATAAGCAATTTGACCTATTGTGGGAATTAGTGTGACTGTTACACTAGTTATGAAAGACTACACCAATACATGCTTTAGGAGTAATCTAGAAGTGCTATAGCATATAAAGCCGTGAAGTTGTACTTCCTGCAAAGTGGTATGAGGTCTGGCTCTTACTGCGTCATTGTCAAATTAGATCATTTAATAATTTCTGTTCCATATCTAATACAGAATAAGCATGACTATTAGAAAGAATGTCTCATACATCTCCCTACCACCATCATGAGTCACACAAATGAGATTTTCTCAGCTCGACGTTTTCCTACAGGGAAGGTTTAGTCCTCTGATGTTGCTCTCCTCTCCCGTTCAAAGGAAGTCTATGGGTCAGAGCACATCGGCCGGGGTGCACACGTTCTGCGACAGACAGAAGCCCATTCCAGATGGAGCGGGCCAGTATTATGTTGCAGGTGTGTGTGTCTATCTTCATTTAATTTGATTTATTGCACTGAATGTATTTCTAAAAAAAAAGGTGCCGTGAACAGTTACTAGGAAGCCATGATGCATTATAACTGATGAGTTATTACTCAGTTGTATGAAGTCTTTCCCTCTAGACAAGTGACCCCCTACGCCTCTCAGCTAAACCTTGTCTCCCTGTCCCATCACCTCAGGGCACCTGCCAGTGAAGCTCCCCGACTACAACAACCGCTTGAGGGTCCTGGTGGCCACCTACGTCACCTTCAGCCCCGACGGCACCGAGCTGCTGGTTAACATGGGTGGTGAACAGGTAAAGCCGACCTCACGCAATTTCGGTCGTTCGTGAAAATGTTGCGTCAGGGTTGCTTCGTGTCTCAGAACCTGCTTGGAACTTGGTGGTTTTCGCTGCAAAACAGATGAATATATTTCATTTCACTCAACCAATTCTATCCTGAAAAAAACCTTCCCATGGCTCGTCGTGATTCTGTTTGAAACTCTGCCCGGTTGCCATGTCAACAGAGCTGTCAGTGCTGCTGCAAACAGTGACAGATACATGAGAAATATGAGAAATTTGGTTTTGTATTTGTATGAGAGCTAGTTATTGTAGCTACTCATGGTTTATGTACCTTGTCTGGCAGACAGTACATTTTATCTGGCCAGGTTTTGGTATAAATAGATATCACAATGTTTGGGAAATTAGTGTAAAAACAAGGTTAACTTTGCTGGGAATTGGCTTTTCTCCTGTCTGCAGGTGTATCTATTTGACCTGACGTTCAAACAGAAGCCATACACCTATCTACTTCCGAAGAAGTGCCAATCTACATCAGGTATACAGACTGGAAAAAGCTCCACCCTTACCATTCAAATGTTCTGTTGTTTGGATGTAGTGTTTGGCATCTAAAAGTTAATTCTTCAAAATGTATTGCCTTAGCATTTTTCTATGGCACAAATTATTCATTCACAAGTTGACAACAAGCTCCAAGGTCATTATCAATCATCTGACAACAACATTTAATGAAATGCACTTTAAAAAACATCCCTGACAGTGCTGTTACATCCACTTCAAAGCAGGACTTCTTTACTGTGCTGCAGTACAATTTTGCTGTGGCCAGAACTGTAAAGGACCTGTCTAAAATGTTGATATCCCTCAACAGATGTTCAGAATGGGAAGACGACCAACGGCGTGTCAAATGGAATACACTTGCCTGCCAGCCGACTTCGTTTAACGGAAAGCAAGGTCTTCTCTGGGTAACCGCTTTTCCACGGTCACTTGTTGGATTTCACCATCAAGTAGATTATAGAAACAGATTTCTCCTTGTGTATTTATAGAAACACTCCGCAATGGGTGGCCACATCAGTCCTTTTCCTCTTTCTCTCTCTGACACAATTTGTAATTTTAACTATAATTCAGAGAACATAATTTGCATTGGAAACCTTTGTGTGCAGTGCCAATTCAAGTGGAGACTTTGTCTCTATCTTAAATGACAAAAGTGAAAGCTAAAATAAAATTAAAGTTGCTAGCAGCATTGAGCGGGTTTCAGCATTCAACTACTATATGGCCTTACTACAAAACATTTGCACTGAGACACACATATGCAGCACATGTCCATAGGGGAAACATGCCACATGGACATTTTTCCTGTCCAATGCTTCCCTCACAGGTCACAATGTATCAAAAGTTTAAAATTTGCTTTGTTCATAACCTTTTTCACAAATTTAAAGTGGCAGAAAATCCATCATAGTAGACATAATGGTTTCCAATCAGAAATATGTTCCTAGTGAGGAGATTTTCAAGGCATGAGCGACTTAAGCTTGCAAATGTGGCTGACTACATCACCAACGTGTGGCTGATTGTAAATTACGTATATGTACCAATGTTATTATAATACAGTCATTCATGTTGGAGTTCTCTGCATATGGTTACAAAAACACAAACCTACACATGTTCATTGGTCAATAGGGGTCATGTTTTTTGACAAATTTGTCAGAATTATTTTGTTCTGAAATACCTTGGTCCAGGTGCTGTATTTCAAGTTATGTGAACATTGCCGGAAATCCACTATGGTGGACATAATGAGTACTGTTGGCAAAAATTATCCTTGTGAGGAGATAGACCTTAATACCAACTTTCAACACTTTAGGTCACATCTGGTGGGCATGGCGAGCTTGCAAACTTTGTCACAAATGTTGCTGCTGTGATTGCACACTGGTAGTTCGCCTAACATATATGGAAGTTTATAAACCGATTTAAAAATCTTTGTTGGTATGTATGACCTGAGGGAAATCTGTGTGTCTGTTGTGGCAATACATTTGAACGGAAGCTCAATTTCCACCTCATTTTCTGGGCATTCTGTACAAATTCTGTCTTCTCTTAACAGCCCTAATGGCATCCTTTCTGGGCCATGCTCACTAAGTTAGTAAGTAGTCAAGGTTTTCTTAGTTTTGTTTCTGTTACTGGGGTCAAGTTTTCTGCCACTATGTACTTATGTAGAGCAAGTTAGCATTCCAGTTTGCCCTGTTTTTTTGTTGTTTGTTCCTAGCATGTACATTTTTAGTCCAGTCTTAGTGATTTAATCGGGTCTATGTTGCTCTTCTGGGGCTCTGTGGGATCTGTCTGGGTTTGTAAACAGAATTCCCAAACCAGCTGGCTCACAAGGCTCTTCTCTGGTTCATCTCTCTGTAGATGAGGGCTTTGTTATGGAAGGCTTGAGATCGCTTTCCTTTAAGTGGGTGTGAAATGCAACGGCTCCTTTCTGGATTCAGAAAATTAGTGGGTATAGTCCTATGGGTGTATTCTGTATGTCTTTTACCTCTCTCCCCTCCTCTTTCTCTTCACTTGTCGCTTCTTTCCGGCTCTCCCTCCATTCTCATCTTTTCATGCAGGTCTATTGAGCTGCCGCCTCACTTGGAGCGGATCAAGCAGCAGGCCAATGACGCGTTCGCGCGGCAGCAGTGGACTCAGGCCATCCAGCTTTACAGCCTGGGGATCCACGAAGCCGGCCGCAACGCCATGCTGTACGGGAACCGTGCCGCCGCCTACATGAAGCGCAAGTGGTAGGGCCAATTTGAACACCTCCGACCCTAGCCTCCGTGCGGTCGTTACGGCTGTGTGTGACCTGTCCTGTTCCACAGGGACGGGGACCACTACGATGCGCTGAGGGACTGTCTGAAGGCCCTGTCTCTGAACCCCGGCCACCTGAAGGCCCACTTCCGGTTGGTGCGCTGCCTCTTTGAGCTGAAGTACGTGGCTGAGGCTCTGGAGTGCCTGGACGACTTCAGAGGCAAGTTCCCCGAGCAAGCCCACAGCAGCGCCTGCGAGGCCCTGGACAAGGACATCAAGGCGGCCCTCTTTGCCAAGAACGACTCCGGTGAGAACGGGTTGACGTCAACGCATGTTTTTTTTTTGCAAACATCACTTTGCTGATTTAATTCAATTCGGAAAGACTTTCTTTAACCCACAAGGGCGATTGCACAAATGAATATGCCGTTAGTAAGGGTACTCTACAAATGTTAGCGTACCGCTCAAAATTTGTGTGTTTGTAGCGGAGGACAAGAAGGGCAACAGCTCGATCCGCTTCCACACGTTCAATCGGAAGGAGTCCATACCGGAGGACGAGGTGGTCCTGAGAGAGCGGAGCTACGACTACAAACACCGCTACTGTGGCCACTGCAACACCACCACGGACATCAAAGAGGCCAACTTCTTCGGCAGGTCGGTGGAGCGTTTCAGACACTGATATATTATCCGTATCTAGAAACACTCTATATGTTAAACGGCCGTGAGTTTTTGTCCCCCACCCACCCGTACGAAGACCTTGTTTCTTAAGGTTAAGGATCTGGATCGCGTTTTATTCATGTATTATCTTGCAGATATTCTCCGGAACAAGCGCTTGTGTAAATAATATGAAGGCTACAGCCTTCTGTCTGTTGTAACAGATAATGCAGTTGCACAGGAAAGAGATCATCTCTAAACGTTGCATTGGTGGTATATTGCAGGGGTGGATGCTGAAAAATTATTATGTTTCCTAAAATTGAGAGAATATAACTAATTCACTATTTAGACTGCAAAGTTTGCAGCAGCTGTCTTTCAGAACATCCACAAATGTCTGTATTTTTAGCTATGCCACTCTGATTTTAGCATTAGTTGTTGTCTTGTAAATGTAAGTGATTAGTCAACCAACAGTCAAAATAGTTTGTAGATGTGCTGGCAAACAGACATTCAGCCCAAAGTCACTTTTTTAAAACATAGATAAACAAAGCATACATGCTAAATCATGCAATAATTTTGGGAGTGTTAACTTGCACTGTTGGGTAATCAATATAATGTGATCAACCAGCACTCTATGACAGTCAACAACAAGACATGATCTGTAACATGCATACATAACACATGATTACTTCTATTAAGAGTCTTATAATGAAATCATTATAAGTAAATCATGCAGCATTATATCATTTCTAACTCTGTAAATGAAAGAATGCAGATGGCAGCTTTTGAAATATAGATTTTTTAAGTGGTTGTTTTGATATTGAATGTGTTATGTTAAGTCTTTATGTACTCTTCAGTGATTTTTTACAGGGTTCTACAGTGGGACAATGTCACTTGCATAGCCAACGAAAAATATGCACAAACATATCAAATAATTTGCACGTGTGAGTGGTAATTTGTACCTGAAAAAATAACACTGTGGTTGTAATGAAAATAGTGAAGAAACAAAATAGTAAATAGTGACTATTTTCTTTGATTGTTGGTAATCACAGAAATAACTACTAATCCCATAATGCACCACGCAACTCAACATGCCAATCCCATTTTAGCCACAGGCTGAGACTACCTCAGAAGGATGAAAGCAAGTTTTTCTACAATTTTTTTTTTGTATTGTGGCAAAACTGGTTTACCCTGCCAAGATCTTTCAACTTAGGAGCACATGTTTATAAGATTTAGAGGATCTAACCGTTCCCCCTCCCACTCTCTCCACCCCCCAGTAAAGGCCAGTACATTGTGAGCGGCTCCGATGACGGCTCTTTCTTTATCTGGGAGAAGGAGACTGCCAACCTGGTGCGGATCCTCCAGGGAGACGAGTCCATAGTCAACTGCCTGCAGCCTCACCCCAGTTACTGCTTCCTGGCCACCAGCGGCATTGACCCCGTGGTGCGGCTCTGGAACCCCAGGCCAGAGGTCATTACCTACTTTATTAAATTATGTTCACGTAGTTGAATGTCACCCATGAGGGTACTTATTATTTGAGGAATGCTAGCCTACACACTACACACAGCGAGATACATGGTAACAAAAGAATCTGCAAATGATAATACAGGGAGCAGAGGACTTTAAATGTTGACTTCGGGCCAAATAAAATGTAAAATTAGCTGCTTTAAACATCACAACTGATCAATACGTCATGCCACATTTAATGCCAAAGCTATTCTAGTAATGAATCTGTAAGAGATGTGGCTACAGAAGTGCCGCGAGAGCTACAGCTTTAGTCCTCTACAGTGTCCTGTGAAAATGGTGGCAAGTGGGAGTCGTTTACAACATCTTCCATGAACCCCCTGTAGTTCTGTTTGAAAGTCAGAAAGTGCCAGAATTTGTTTTCACTTCTTATGGTTGGCCTTTAAAAAGCAGTTCATTATGTGCCTTTACTATACAGCTGCATTTGCAGATAACAAAATCTAAAAAGTACTTTTGTCGCAATTAGTAACATGATACAAATGTGGGTTAGGTGTCTAGTAAGACCACAAAATTGTAACATCTGAGTGAGAGCTCTAACGGGTGTCTGCAAGTGGTAACATACTGTACCTAACCAAAGGGGGCACTTTCCTGAGTAATTTGAACTGTTTCAACTGTTAACCGATTATTATTAGAGACGTTTTTAATGCAATAATTTGAGTTGTCAGTTAATTCTGTCCGGCTTCTATACTGGCTGCTATTGGCTGAAGGCCCCAGCAAGCCAACGACCAGCAATTGCCAAATTGCAGACACACACACTTCCGCCTCCCAGACCAACACACATGTACTCACTCGCAGCCACAAGCCAGCCAGCGCCTTTTTATCATTTCATCATCAATAAACCCTTTTGTTGGCACTGATGGAATCCTATACTGGACCTAAATTTAAACTTTCAATTTCAGTTCCAGCTAGTCTTCAGATGTGTTCTTAGTGTTCAGAAAGTGGTAAGAGTGGAATTAAAAGTATAAAAGTATAAATCACTAGTCTGTTAAAGGACACACAAACATGACACACCACCAAGTGCAGAAGGATGAGTCATTGTGTTGAAATTTCAGTCTGATATGCTTGGTGTTTAACGTCAGTTCTCTGTTTACTGCTGGTAGGAAATCGCACATACAGACGCCAGAAAGCAATGAAACGGAAAAGGTTGAAGTGTGGCGGTATTTAAATTGTGACAGTGAATAAACTATACCTGGAACAAAAACCTCATGCAAATGTGAAACCTGTAGCCAGATATATTACAGCAACATTTGAGCAGACAGAGCAAAGGCTGGAAAATTATTGATCTCTTATGTTTAAATGCTTTACAGTGTGCTATGTACAGGCATAGCAAAAGCTGGACAATTATTACCTGTAATGAAGGAACAAAACCCTATTGTGAGATCTCAAAAACAATTGGCCACGTTAGCCACCACCAGCGACATAGTAATACAGTTGCGATGGGAAATGTTTTGGGGTTCCCCAGTGGGACGCGACTCACTAAGAGTACCGACGCAGCACTGGTACTCATTCACACAAGCATTTATGAGTCGCTGGGTGTAACCTTATATATCGCTCACCTATCATATTAAACATAACCTTTTTAGACACTTTTTAACCAGACGGAATCTAGTTAAAACGCTTGTCAATGAAGTTGTGTTTGTTACAATTGGTGAGCGATGTATAACTTTTTTTCACATACAGAAGAGAAAAGAACAGTCGTGACCAAAAGGAAAAACAAAGACATAAGATCCCCATTTCCCCGTCATCCAACTCCCCTGATCCACCATATCATTTCTATTAGTCTGGTATAAAAAGCTAACCCACGTCCTACCATTCCTCTGCCTTTTCCCTCCATCGTCCAGACGGAGAGTGAGAGCGGAAACGGCCGCGTGGTGGAGGACATGGAGGGCGCGGCCGCCGCCAACCAGCGGCGCATGAATGCCGACCCCCTGGAGGTCATGCTCCTCAACATGGGCTACCGCATTACTGGCCTCAGCGGCCACGGGCCCGACGGCTCCGACGAGGAGGACAGCTCCGACGGGCAGGTGCAGTGTCGGCCCAGCTAGGCTAGCACCCCCACGTGCCACATTTACTCTGGAGGCAGCAGGACCCCCTCCGAAACCCTAAGGCTCTCTGTGTGCGTGTGGATATGTGTGTGTGTGTGTGTGTGTGTGTGTGTGTGTGTACCTGTGTCTTTGAGGAGGGGAACAAAGAAACGCAGATGTTCCGTTTGCCATCCCTCCCCCCTCGAAAATGAAAAGCAACATCGAGAGAATGTCATGTCACACCTCAGCACTATGCACCACCACCCCCCCCCCCTCGCCCCACATCCCCAGAGCGGATTGGAAGAGACCCGTTGGGGGAGTGGATTCCATGGGTGTGACAACCATGACCGTTCACCCCTTTCAGAACACCAACAACATTACCTCAGCCTTTTCCATCATTGCTCCTGGACTTTCTAGGCCTTTACGGTATGGAAGAAGAGGGTACCTCATCACCCTACAATCTCTCACTATGAATGAGTCGACGACCATTTCTAGGCCCTCTTCAGGAAGGAGCACATTGGAGGGAAACACTACAAGCCGAGACCTGCAAACAGGTCAGAGGTTAGAGGTCAAGGCCCTAATAGTCGGTGTCCTTAATGGAGGATGAGATTTGAGGCTACAGGAGGTTGCCTGGTTTCATCTATAGTGGGCTTTTCTGTTGGAGTACGAGGGGTCACTCAGTCCCGCTCCAACTGAGAAAGTCTCTTCGATTTATGAAATCGAACATGATCCTTGTCAGAATTTTGGTCAACAGGAAGCCTGCACAAGGAGGCTTGGTGTGTTCCTCAAAATCAAGTGAAATGTGTCGATAGAAGGTGTGGCACTTTGTTTCTTTGAAAACCTGTCAGGTTTAAAAAAAAAAAAAAGTTTCTCTTGTTAGATTATTCATTTGTTTAAAGTTTTGAAAGTAAGTAAATGGCCAAGGATCTATGTTGCATTCGGCTTTGTCTGTTATCATTGAGAAGTTCATTTTAGGGCTCTATTTGCCTCTTTATTGACAGGTATGCAAAATATTTCCCTTTTACTTTTAATATAGATTAAGATAAACCTGTCAAGCTGATGCAAGTAGCTGTTTTTGAGAGTGAAGCCTATGTACGTTGTTGGATCTTCATGTTTTCTCCAACACTTAAACATTTGTTTCTGTCATTGGTTAATAGCAATGTAGAGACGGGTGATTCTGAAGACAGAATGTGGGTTTGGTTTAGGGTTCTTGATTTCTTTCATGGTGTTGATAGGTCTGAAAAGCAATTTCAAAGATTGTTGTACTAAACTTAATTCTGGAAATGGAAATTCTGGAAAAGAAATCCTGTCGGTAGATGCCTGGATTTAGGATTGAATAAGCAAGAAAATGGGAATCCTTCAACCAGTATTTGTGGATGCTCTGAACAAAGTGGGAAGGGGATGGAGAGAGAAGGGTATTTCACTTCAAAGGACATACAACCGTCCTAACATCACTCATGCATGGCATAGAGACAACTTCATAGACGTTGTCCCTTTTGGTGGTGTTCAGTGAACAGGACCCACACTTGATCTTCTTGAGACTGTTTTAGGTGGGAAGGATGGAATGGAGTCGTTTCCCTTTTGGTAGCATCAGTCCTCTGCTGCAGCTAGAGTCTTTTGCTTCTGAAGTTAAACAAAGTTTTGTCTAAAAGTAACATGGTGAAGGGCACGTTTTTGGACAACCATCCGCTCTGTCCCCCTCCTGACCAGCAAACCTTCGGCTCACTGACAACATGATGTGAGCTTTAAGTAGCCTAAACCTAAAGGATGAAGTCCTCAAACATAGGCTTCCATGTGTATTTTCTTTGTTAAAAGTAATTTAAGAAATGCTTTGTTATTTTTTCTTGGAGATGAATCCAGTGACAAAGTTTGCTTCAAGAGAAAAATAAAAGAGGACTAACATTGTTAAACCACTTGTCTTTTTTTCCCCGCTAACCTGATTTTATCCAGGGCATTCATTTGGAGTGAATGGCATTGTCAATGTATAATCTATAAAATCTATAACATAATTGGGTGATCCAGGTGCAGAGGAATAGACTACATATAGGCCCACTATCCGTTCAGCATCTCTGCTCCTGGCAAGATGCAGGTGAGGTGTCCCAGAATCTCTGACAACATTATGAACACTGGAGCTTCACTGTCATTTATCAATGTCTTCCTGTGTGTGTACATTTTTTGTTTATTTTTCTTACATATGTGTAGTTAATCTCTTGTAGGTATATCCTGCATGAATCACACAGCTGACTAAATTGCCAAGGATTTTATCTTGGTCAAAGATTAGTGTATAATTCATCACTCGAGAGTTAGAGGGAATGTGGGAGGAGGGGGTGCAACACCTGTCCTACATCAGCTAATGAGGGTGACCCAACTCCATCCATGGTAGGAGTTACCATCAGCTGGAAATATAACGGCCCAGCCACAACTACTGTATCTCCCCTGTTGTTAATGTGTTACTTGGCTTTCCATAGCTGAGCCTTCAGAGGTCAGGACAGCAGGTCCGGGAGAGTAATAAGAGAATGGGAGAGAGCAAGGTTACAGGTACGCCTAAGTGCAAAACGACAAAGTGGAACAGCAGTTGGACCAGTTTGATCATGGACAGGGAAGGACAGTAGTCATTGGGTAGTCCTGAGATATGGTCCTAGGGCTCAGGTATCGTGGGGTAAAGAAACTATGGTAGATGCATGGTTAAGTAGCCTGTGGGGACAGCCTGGAGATGTCAGGTAACCTTGTATGATCCTAGAACTCTTGACCCCCAGTAAAAATATAATTGCAGTGTAGATACTAAGAAATGTGACAGGATGGTCAGAGGACTATTGGGACCTGCACAAACACCCTGTCAACCAGGCAAAATAACCCCACAACCGTTTCCTAAGCACACAACACCACCCAAGGGATTTTCGACAGACCACTAACTAACCTGAGACAAGGCCGTGTACAGCCAGAGATTGCGGATAAAGGAGATGAGTCCTGTCCAGCAGATGGTAAACCAATCAAATTCAGTTTGTCATGCAGTGTCACGTTTGCTTAGCTAACGTGACACTGCCACGTTAGCTAAGCACGGAATCCCTCACGCAGAGTGAGGTTTTTTAACCAAAAACTGTAATGATTTTTAAAAAGTACATATTGCCATTGGTACAGTGCCTTGCGAAAGTATTCGGCCCCCTTGAACTTTTCGACCTTTTGCCACATTTCAGGCTTCAAACATAAAGATATAAAACTGTAATTTTTTGTGAAGAATCAACAACAAGTGGGACACAAT
>JACXGI010018576.1:0-13096 GCA_016801175.1 Esox masquinongy | reverse complement strand
CATTCAGTCCAACAGAGTCTGACACAATCACAGCACACACAGTTCTTATAGCATGAGCCCCCTACCCTACATTTTATGGTTCAGGGCGCGGTTCCTACCATATATAAATGAGATATATGTTGTTTAACACATCTTTCATGGCAGCTGCCGTCTTCGGGTTTCCCTGTTGTTATTCCAACCAATCGACTTCTAGCTTTAGTGTCTTTTCCCTTATTTGGCATTCTGGCCGTTTATTACCGAATTCCAAAGTGGTCTGTTCTTGCTCCCAGCTATTCTAGTGAGATAAGGATCCTGTCACCCCCTCCTCTAATGCAGTTACAATATCTCTTAGTTCTACTTAGCCTCTAGCAGACTTGCATGTTATCTTAATACTATTGCCCCACAATATCTAATGTGTGTAGCTGTGTAATGTGTATATCACTCCTAATTGTACTTAGAAGGTTTATAATTCATAGAACCACAAGTAGTTCAGCTTTACAAACAAGTCCACAACCAGTTCAGTTGCGAGGAAGCGTGATAGTGTGTGTGCTCAATGTGTGGTGGTCAAGAAGCGGAGGAATGAAAGTATTATACAGTAAACCATCCGTCTCGTTCTTATCAGACGCCCTGTAGAGGACCATAACCTTCTGAAACAGCTTCAGCGAATAGCGGGTGAGGGCATTCTCAGCCAACCGCTCAGACGGGTGAGGGCTTACCAGCCAACCGTTTTTACACCATATGCTGAAAGATTCAATTCCTTTTCCCAAGGTTGGAATGGGGCTTGAGATGAATATATGTGTTCAAAGTTGCTTATTTTCTCCAGTAGCATAGAAAAATCTTTTGTCAGGATCTCAGAGCCAGTTTTTCTTTGTAGAATGTCAAAAGACCCAGTGTGGATAATAATCCACATGTTGCTTGGATGTGTAGGGACAATGACTGGCAACATTTCTGTTAGCTCTCTGACCGATGCATCAGCCATGGTTACGTTTTCCGTCTTTGCCGTTCTGATATGCTTGGTTATACCGTCCCCAATCAAGGTAGTATCTGGTTTATCAAATGTGGAGTTAGCAAAGTTTTTTCTTAACCTCATTCTATCAGTGGTTTTAAGGCTATTTCTTGGGTTTTGGAAAGCCTTAATGCTAGTGCTGTGGTTAGCCTCCCTAGGTTTATTTACACACATTTTGTTCAGAGTCAGTGGATCATACCTGTATTGCAGTGAGAGTTCGGGTGGTGGAGTGAGGTTTTGTGCCCTCTTATTTGATTTCTTTCTGGATTTGCCTCTGCGGTGTACAACGTCAGACCAAGTCCCGGCTGGAGTCGATGCCTTCGGTCTAGCACTGGTGCTGTGCCAGTAAGATGTGTCATTAGGGAAGGCTGGTTTGAAAGTCTCTGCGGTTAATCCAGTGGCCTTAGCACACATCCAGGGGAGCGTGTCAGCCAGGTCCGTGACGGAATGCCCTAGATTTGATGTAATCCCATGTATAACAATCTGTCTGTCCGTTAGCGTTTGGTAGCTTGACACTTAGAGTAGCTGCTACAGAGTCAATGTGTTGTTCACTCTCACATATTTCAACCTGCGTTATCGTCTCATTCAGTCGCTCACTCTGAAATTGCTCTGAACTGTTCACCGGTTTTGACTGTGTTCTGTCAAGTATAGGGACATTTTTTGAGGTCTCTAGCCTTAGGTTAGCCTGCTGTGCTATGTTAGCATTAGCATTTGTTGACCCACCATCCGGATAAGTCCCATAGTGCGACCGGAGGAGCACTCGGTCTTCCAAGTCTTCCAAGCGGTTGATCCATTCCTCCAAAGTGAAGCGTGGTCCAATCAACTTCGCTGAATTTGGCTGAATGAATTCATTTTAGAATTCATCCGGCTGCTTCTTTCTTCTGTCACATCATCAATAAACACTGACTCAGTGCCATTGGAAGCCATGCATGGCCATGCCATCACACTGCCTCCAGCGTGTTTTACAGGTGATGTGGTATGCTTCGGATCATGAGCCGTTCCAAGCCTTCTCCATACTTTTTTCCCCCATCATTCTGATACTGATTTTAGTTTCATCTGTCTTTCTTTCTATTCTTGAGGCTTATGAATGGTTTGTACCTTGTGGTGAACCCACTGTATTTGCTCTCATGAAGTCTTCTCTTTATGGTAGACTTGGATAATGATATGCCTCCTGGAGGGTGTTATTCACTTGGCTGAATGCTGTGAAGGGGTTTTTCTTTTTCATGGAAAGAGTCCTACGATCATCTTTCCACTGCTGTCTTCTGTGGACGCCCAGGCCTTCTTGTGTTGCAGAGCTCACCAGTGTGTTCTTTTTTTCTCAATTAAGTACCAAACTGTTGATTTGGTCACTCCTAATGTTCCTGCTATCTCTGATGACATTTTTTTTAAGCCTAAGGATGGCCTGTTTCACTTGCATTGAGATGTTGTGGGTTGACAGCAACAGTTTGTTGTGGGTTCACAGCAACAGCTTCCAAATGCGAATGCCACACCTGGAATCAACTCCTGACCTTTTACCTGCTTAATTAATGAAGAAATAATGAAGGGATAGTCCACACCTGTCCATGGAACAGCTTTGAGTCACTTGTCCAATTATTTTTGGTCCATTGAAAAAGAGGGGGCTGCATATTAAATAGCTGTAATTCCTAAACCCTTCCTCCAATTTGGATGTAAATACCCTCAAATTAAAGCTGAAATACTGCAATTTAAGCCCATATTCATAATGTAACTGTAACTTGAATATATTTTGGTAAACAGCCAAAATAGCAACTTGTGTCGTTGTTCAATTATTTCCGGACCAAACTGTACATAAGTATTCAGACCCTTTACTATGACACTGGAAATTGAGTTCAGGTGCATCTTGTTTCCATTTGTATTTATATTATTTGACCGTTATTTTACCAGGTGAGCCGATTGAAAACCAATTCTCATTTACAATGGCGACCTGGCCAAAGGTATAATGACTGCAAGACAACACTTAGCTGCAGATGAATATAATAAAAAGAAAAATAAACAATTAAAAACAGTAAAGAAACAACATTAATATGTGCAATAGATAAATAAGAATTACAAAATATGAGATGGCGCATTTTTATAGATGGATAAGGTGCATATTGAAACCGCCATTCGGGGTGGTGAATTATAAATAAAGTCAAAGATTGCACAGTTGCTCAGTATATGAGATAACATCAGTTCAATTGGGTAAGGTGCTTAGCAGTTGGCAGTGTTCAGTTAACGGCTCAAACAGTTTGAGTTTGAACAAGTCAGGGCTTGATGTTTCTACATCCTTGATACACCGATCAGCCATAACATTATGACCACCTTCCTAATATTGTGTAGGTCCCCTTTTGCCACCAAAACAACCCTGACCCATTGAGGCATGAACTCCACTAGACCTCTGAAGGAGTGCTGTGGTATCTGGCACCAAGACGTTAGCAGCAGATCCTTTAAGTCCTGTTAGTTGCATGGTGGGGCCTCCATGGATCGGACCTGTTTGTCCAGCACATCCCACAGATGCTCGATTGGATTGAGATCTGGGGAATTTGGAGGCCAAGTCAACACCGCTCCATTTGACCTGATATAGCGCAACCTCTACCCAATACATGTCAACGTCTAAATTTAATTGTGAAGTAACTCCCCAGTCCTCTCCCTTTACCTGGCACATAGTCCTGTTCTTGTCCTTGTCCATTGATATTGACCCAAAAGGCCTCTTTGCCTCAGTCTTGATGCTGTACACACGCAGTCTCATCTTCTTCTGTAATAAGTGACTCTCTGCCTCAGATCTGTTGCTGTTGGGCACAAGGCTCAAGGTTCAAATTCAAGTTGTGTTGTTCTGTCTCACTGTTGGATTGGAGATATGTTCCAGACAAAACAAGGAAGTCAAGCTTTCCGCCTTTCCTGAACAAACAGTGCATTATCACATGAGTCAGTTTCTGGAACTCAAAAGGTGCCAAAGGAAAAGGTTACAGGAGGTTTCACTTCACATGATTGTTGCCAATTCGTCTCCATGCATTGAGCTAGAGGTCTGCCACACCGTCCTTATAGGAGAAAGGACAAGACAAAACACTACATCAGTTTAATAATTCTCCTGGGTCTTGGCAAACAGGCTACAACAATACTAGAAATTACACTATAATATGAGATTGTGGGACTATTACTTAAATGTCAGAAACAAAAATGTTTCAGTCTTGTGAAAAGATCCCAAGTAACACCAACTTAAAAAACAACTATGAATTCAGATTTGAAATAAGAATATGAAAAAAAAGTGAGTGTAGTAAATTTGGCAGTTTGTCTAATTAAGTTGTTTAAATCTGTTCTAAAGGTATTGTTCACTGGTCAATAGGTTCTAAATAGAAAGGTAAGTAAAGACTGATCTTTTGGTCTTTACAAAGCGCTATTTCACAGACATCTCGAATTAGCTGAAATAAAACCCCAAAATGTCCTTGAAGTATAACAATGAACAAAAATAGATAATAGGGCTTTGCTGGCAAATTGCTAAGACCCAAACATGAAGTTAAATAATAAAACAAGAAAAAAAATAAAGTAAATGAAAATACAACTCCTGATCTCCCCATACTCCTGATCTCCCCATGCTTTGCTCTCTGATCTCCCCATGTCCTGGTGAATGGCTCCTGACTGGTGTAGTCATGGATGTTGACGCCACGTTTTGTTGCGTGGTCCTCTCCATTCCTCCACCCTTCCTAGTTGTTACATGTAAAAAACTACAGCGGTTTAAAGACTGATACTGCTGTTTCGTGCCTTTTGATTTGATGTTGTCAGCCATTCTGGGGTCCCACATTTAATGCGTGTGCCCACTATTTTCTGTACTGTACCTCCCTGTGACCCAAAGTCCCAAAGTCAAGTGTCCCTTTTCCTATGAGTCAGTCCAGATGGTTACCTCTCCTTCATAGAGTTCAGCTCCTCTGGCTGTGATGGTTGCCAGTAATGGTCTAGCCTTGGACTCGCTGTTGTACATAACAGTCTGTCCCCACCTCTCCTTGGTTTTGGTGAAGCGGGAACCATCAGTGTCCTGGCTGGCTCGCCACTCTTACTGAGCCCAAGTCAGTCTCATAAGTCTAGGCTTGGTTTGGCCCTGGAATGATCTGGGCCACAGGTGTCATTGGACAAGGTGTATCAGGTCTATCAGTGATTCAGGATTCAGGACTCCTACTTTGTGGGAAACAAGATGGAATCTCGCACAACACAAAGTTAGAATCTTAACTATAGAGGTGTGTATTGAACTAACTCTATTAAACCCCAATATTAAACCTCAATCTTGTATCTGTCATTTCTTAATTGCATATGTCTACCCCCCCCACTCTTTTTTTTAAAGAGAGAATAACATGGCCCAGTTTGTAACAACTAGGAATTAAGAACTAGGCATAAACAACAACTAGGAATAAAAAATGCTAAATAGGCTAACACCGATTAAAATTAAGACTCATGTATTTGTCTTCCCTTAATAATAATAGGAAGAATCTATTTGTATTGGCAATCTCTAAGGCAACATTGCCTCCAACAATGTACTAGGATAGAAACAAATTGTGCTTCATAATGACAAATGAAAAGGCGCGATTGACGCGCGGGCGCGTCAATGAAAAACATTTTTATTCACTGCTCCGTAACCTTAGAAGTTAGATGCTTCATTCTTCTTCCACGTTAATAGGGTTATTTTTCTGCAAATAACAACGTCTCATTTGTGTACTTTCGTCAGCCAGAAGCTCCACAATCGCGATCACAAAACCTCTATTTGAGGCGTCCAAGTCTCACATTTTTATTTGTTGCTCCAGAACTGTAGAAGTTAGAGGCTTCATTCTTCCACGTTAATCGGGTTATTTTTCTGCAAATAACAACGTCTCATTTGTGTAATTTCGTCAACCAGAAGCAACAACAATCGCGATCACAAACCTCTATTTGAGGCGTCCAGGTCACACATTTTTATTTATTGCTCCAGAACTGTAGAAGTTAGAGGCTTCATTTCTTTTCTACGGGAATAACGACATTCCGCTGCAAATAACAACGTCTCGTTTGTGTACTTTTGTAAACCAGAAGCCCCGCAATCGTGATCACAAATATTGATCACCTATAGTCCTTCAGGATTTCAGCAGAAGCCCTAGCTAACTATACTTGATATTTTTCTGTTGTTTATAAGTCTACAATACATAAACCAATCCAATGCGAAGTCTATCCATGTCACCCCCCTCCCCAAAAGAGAGAGAAAGAGCGAGTGAGCGCGCCAGGGGGAGAGGCGCGTGTCGCAGTTACCATGCTCCCAATAAAGTCATTATGCACCTGGATTGCATTGAAGACGCATTCAGTTGCTACAAGCAATTGTTTTGAGAAAAAAGAAATGGCCAGACGGCGAAAGAAGTGGAATAAATGATTATGGTGAGCGAGGATAGTGAAAATGGGTCTGAACATTCAGACGATGAAAAGTATCAGGATGGAATCGACCTATTTGTAAAATAGGGTAATTGTAGCCTAAATGCTATTCTATGATAATGTTTATTATTTTGCATTGTTTTAGTGGAATTACTAGGTATATATGATAACTTGATATAACGGTACGGTAGCCAGTGGTCAAATGTGCGCCTATGCTTTGTTGTGTAGAGAGTCACTGTGAATATAACCATCCAAAGGAAGACTGGACACATCCCTGTTCTAATCTCCACTTCTTCCAGATATGGCACATGTAGGGAATTCCAAAGGAAATAAAGGCACCCCCTATTCAAGATAGCCCATAAAAAAAATAAAAAATCTTGAGTTCAAAAAAGAAGGGACTGCCATCTAGTGGTGGCTTTTGGAAGTACAATATGACAGAATAAGTTCAATGACCCCATATGTGCATTTTCACTGATTTTCAGAATGTTTGAGAAAAAAATGGATGTGGACAAGAGTAAAAAAAAAATGCCAGGTTCATTTTATTATTTTATAAATTCAAAACCATTCAACTTGTACTTATTCTGAACCCCTGGGGGTATACAAATGTAATGTAAAACAGGCTACCTATTATATTTTACTATTTTTTTTATTATGTATTATGTATGTATATTATGGTATTATTATACCAAAATATGTGCACTTGCGATTTTACATTTTTCTGACTATTTACTCATGTAAGTGTCTCAAAAAAATTGTTTTCAATACATCCTCTATGTAGCTGAGGGTCTGCAGAATCCCAGAATATAAAGCACTTACTTCTACTATAAAGGATGACCATTTTAGAAGCCAAAATGTCAAGGTAGTGACAGGCGGACTTTAAAACCCTAGCCCTTAGAGGGTTAAGTTAACTGGCTCCTATCTCTTACTGATACTTGTCTAAGTGTTTACTGTTAGGGGCTACCTTAGTCCTTCCCAGCGCTCTGTCTGAAACCAAAACCTGAATGTGTAAATAAAATACGCTCTGTCTAAAAACCAAAACAGAGGCTCTACTGAACAAGGCTGGTTCATAAAGAAAGAAGAGAATAGGTGGTGGAGGTTTTTTGTCTCTCAGCATTGGTGAAGGCAAAATGACAGTAGTGGGATTAATGCTAAATGATTAATGCTAGCTTGCTCCTTGACCTGCTTTATACTTCTAATACAAACAGCCAATAAGGTTGGATTACCCACATAGTATCCTCACAAATGCTTAATTTTATCATAGAACTGTAATTCCGCATTCTACTCCACCTTTCAGCTAACAAAAGTCCTTCTCCCACTTTTCTTACCCTATTCAACTTATGTCCTTGGAGACCACTGTCTCGACACTGAGGAGAGACAGAAATTGTTACTATACATAGATCCCATCTGGGGATCTAACGAGTGTTTACCATAAAAAAAACAGCGGATCTAACCCAACAGCATTTGTGAGGATGTTGAATTTAACTAATGTAACATTAAGGTTATGGGAAGGTTATCACCATGCTAACAATGGTATACGTCAACCTATAAGGATGGCTGTCCTTGCTTTTAGAGAGTTTAATCAAATGCATGGATGGATTGTGGCGACACCAATACGGTTAAATAGGGACCTTCACCATCTCAGTAGTGCCTCCAAGTCTGGATGGTTAAGGAACT
Source organism: Esox masquinongy (assembly GCA_016801175.1). Taxonomy (NCBI): domain Eukaryota; kingdom Metazoa; phylum Chordata; class Actinopteri; order Esociformes; family Esocidae; genus Esox; species Esox masquinongy. Next base: position 5,058 of record JACXGI010018576.1, on the reverse strand, counting down.
CATCAGAGATAACCACATACTACTTCTTAAGACTATCTGTTCGTTCTAATAAGGCAATCGTTCGAACAGTACTTTGTCACTTTTGGTGGGCCAGGAAACCAGCTAACCCCTCTCCCATTCTTATAACCAGTCCGGCGTGTTGGTGCCATGTGTCCTGGTGAAAAGGAGAAACTAGTCAACTCCTTCCCCGGTCCCTTCACCAGTCCGGCGTATTGGCGCCATGTGCCCTGGTAAAAACAGGTTGGGAGAAACCTGTCTAACGTAGAGTCTTCCCATTAGAACTTAGTCTTGGATGTTATTAGTCTTTTTTGTACGTGGTATGTCAGTGCAGGTGTGAGAGATCTGTGTGCATATTACAGATGGTGTTTATTCATTTGAGATTTAATAACATAGAATTGTATAGGCTGTTTATAAAAAGAACTTTAAAAAAACTTGGTGATAGAGAAGTAGAACATATGAGAGGATTTTTAACATTTTTAACAAAGGGAGAATCATTTTAATCTGTATGCTTTCTAATTAGTTTAAACCTATATTCATAAACCAGAATTTAATCGTAGAAGCATTTAAATAAAGCAAATCAACAAATCAATGGTGAGAGGGATCTAGTATACAGCCACCACCTCCCAACACGGAAAACAAATACACCTTAAATATTTTATTATTTTTTTGTAACATATTTGGGAATCACTTCAAATAACAAAAATTGGCCAATTAATGTGTTTAAGAAAATGTAATTAATACATCTAGAACTATAATGATGAACATTTTGAAAGTGCTGTTAGTGTATTCGCTGTGTGAGGACAAGTGGGCTGCGTTTGTTTAGAAAATTAGAAAATGGTCCTATTGTTGGCTATAATATAAGATTTCAGCATAAACCCCAATTCCTGGGTTACACCTAAGGAATTCCTGGGTTACACCTAACAGTCCTTGCCAGGACCAATCCACTAAAACCTGAGGCCTCTAAGCATGTAACTTGAAATGATGGGTATAATATGAAATAACTTTATTTGAATAAAGTTAAATGTATGTATACATTTTTAAAGCGTGTGGAATATACATCTCAGAATAAAAGGTGAAATGCATGCATTTTGAATAAAGTTAAATGCATTTGCCATATATTTATCACATTCCACGTGCATTCTGCATTGCAAAAATATATTTATTTTCTATGTGGGTTGGGATGCAGTCCACTATTACTATGTTTATTTATTCATTAATTATATTTTAGTTATAGAGACGAGTAGAGAATATTTAGCCTAAATTGGGAACAACCAATTGTCAGTATGAACGCAACACTTGTAGAAAATGTCTAGCTTAAATCGGGATTAACCGTTCTCATACGGAAAATAAATATATTTTTGCGATGCAAAATGTATGTAGAATGTATGATGAATATATGTCAAATACATTTAACTTCATACAAAATACATTTCAGGTATCAAAATGTATTTCACCTATTATTCTGAAATGTATTTAAAAATGTATACATGCATTTAACTTTATTCAAAATACATTTCAGGTATCAAAATGTATTTCACCTTTTATTCTGAAATGTATTTAAAAACATATACATAACTTTATTCAAAATACATTTCAGGTATCAAAATGTGTTTCACCTTTTATTCTGAAATGTATTTGAAAATGTATAAATACATTTCAATTTTGTCCAAATGTATTTCACCCTAAAAAATCTCATTACAATACATATTTTTTTTTATAGAAAATACATTAAAAAATGTGCTTTGAAGCCCATATTAAAATTCATTTTTTAGATCCTGTGAAAGTAAAAAGATTAAATATAATTACCGACGTATTGATGATATCACCTTTAGGTGTTGAAACATTTTATAGATATACATTTCATCTTACGGTCACAAATATATTCTAACATATTATAGCGACCTTGGTAAGGCCACTACTTGCCCCTCTAAAATAAGTAATGCTGTTTGGAGTAGTGGTTAGTGTGCCTGACTGGGGAGCCTAAGGTTGTGGTTTCGAAACACAGCCTGCCAAATATTACATTAAGACATACATTTTAAAAATGTATTAAAGAAATTTTTGCCGGCCAAGAAGATCGAATGTGAGTGAGTGACCGACCGACCGACCCTTGTTAAATAGTGTTATGGTTAGAGATGCGGACTTGTAAACTATAGGTCCCGAGTTCGTATCTCCTCGCAGGCGAAAGCGACTGTTTCTGGCATGGAAAAGTTCATCTTCAGTCTCGCTAGCAATTGCTCAATTCTTATGATTATTCCTAGGAAGTTAGTAGATACTAGTAAGCCTATTACTGGCTAATAAGCTGTTAAAACGGCCAGTGGCAAAAGCAGTACAGTTCATAGACGCTATGGTGGAGGTAAACTTAATAAGAAACGTTAGTCAGTTTAACCCAATCCTCAATGGAGTCTAGCGACTGCTAAAACATGTAATGCCGTGGCGTAGTGGTTAAAGACAGTACCTCTAATGTGGAAGACCTAAGTTCTAATTTATTGAGAGCAACAACATTTATTAATTATTTCTGGTAGATTCCACGATTCTCTCGTCTTTTCACTTGATGAAAAAGTTTATCGTTGCCTTTATTGATAGTTATTGTATAAATGTCATTCACGAATGAAAGAAAAAAGTAAGTTGTTTTGAAAAAAATACGTTCTTATGCCATGAAATGAAATAGCTTTGGCAGATTCGCTAGCAATTGCTCAATTCTTGTGACTATTCCAGTAAGTTAGTAGATACCGGTAAAGCCTATTACTGGCTAATACGCTGTTAAAACGGCCAGTGGCAAACGCCATACATAGACGCTATTTGTGGTGGAGGTAAACTTAGCAAGAAACGTTAGTCAGTTTAACTGTATCATTGTCATTCACGAATGGCCAATTAACTATTAAAACGGTCAGTGGCAAAAGAGGTTTTGTTCAGGATAGAGACAAGAGGCTATATGACACCCGGCAAATGTACAGGTTCGTGGTGTAGTGGTTAACGACTTGAGATGGCAACACTTTCTATTGCGGGCCGGCTGAACTAGGCTTGCCTGGTTTCTTGTTTATAAATATATTTAAGTGGCCAATTTCAAACATTTTGACATATATTTACCAAATGTATTCAGGAATATATTTTCCAAATGTGTTAAAATACATTTATTTTCCATGTATGTAGAATATATACCTAAAATGTATTTTGAATACTATAAAAACTGTATAAAAATACAATAACATAAAAACAAATACTCAAATTAAAACATCAAAACAAATGAAAACATCATAATAATAAAAATACAATAAGAAAACATACAAAGATTAAAAAAAGATTAAAAATGGGATAAAAACATAGGAAGCTATAAGGCTAAACAGTCTGGTTAAGTTTAAGTGCTCGGTCGTAGGCAAGTGAAAAGAGTAGTGTTTTTAACCTGGATTTAAAAACGGATATGTTTGGGGCACGTCTAAGATCTTCTGGTAGTTTATTCCAGTTGTGTACAGCATAAGTGCTAAACGCAGCTTCTCCATGTTTAGTTTGGGCTCTGGGCTCTACTAGCTGACCTGTGTTCATGGATCTAAGAGCCCTGCTCAGTTTATATTCTTCAAACATATCAGAAATGTATTCGGGTCCTAAACCTTTCAGAGATTTATAATTTAAAGCACCACTTTGAAATCTATTCTGTAACTGACTGGAAGCCAATGTAAAGATTTAAGAACCGGAGTGATGTGCTCTGTTCTCTTGGTCCTGGTTAACATTCTAGCAGCCGCATTCTGAATGTGCTGCAGCTGTTTTACAGTCTTTTTCGGGAGTCCAGTTAAGAGGCCATTACAGTAGTCAACCCTACTAGAGATAAAAGCATGGATGAGCTTCTCTTGGTCTTTTTGGGACACCAAGCCTTTGATTCTGGCTACATTTTTTAGATGATAGAGTGCTGTTTTGGTGACCGCTTTGATATGACTGTTAAATGTGAGGTCTGAGTCTATTAGAACACCAAGATTACGCACTTGATCCCTGATTTTAAGGGCCCGAGAGTCTAGCTCTTTACTAATACTTGTTCTTTTATTTTTGTTGCCAAACACAATAATCTCAGTTTTATCTTGGTTTAATTGTAGACAATTTTGGTTCATCCAGGTATTTATGTGCTCTATACAGTGACACAGAGAGTTTATTAAGCTGTTGTCATACGGTTCGAAAGCCATATATATTTGAGTATCATCAGCATAGCTGTGGTAGTTAATGTTGTTGTTCTGTAGAATTTGGCCCAGAGGTAGCATATAGAGATTGAACAGAAGCAGTCCGAGAACTGATCCTTGTGGAACTCCGCATGTCATAGCCACCCTATCAAATTCATGATTACCAATGGTGACAAAGTAACTCCGGCCATCTAGATAAGATCTGAACCAATCAAGGATTGTCCCGGAGAGTCCAACCCAATTTTCCAGCCTATCTATAAGTGTCCTATGATCTACAGTGTCAAATGCTGCACTGAGATCTAATAGAACCAGAACTGTTATTTTATCAGAATCAGTATTCAGCCGTCTATCATTTAAAACTTTAATCAGGGCCGTTTCAGTACTGTGGTGAGGTTGGAAACCTGACTGAAATTTTTCTAAGAGACTGCTTGAGGTCACAAAATTGCTGAGTTGATTGAAGACAACCTTCTCAATGATCTTGGCTATAAAAGGGAGATTTGATACAGGTCTATAGTTGTTCATTATAGATGCACCCAGTGTTCTCTTTTTTAATAGGGGCTTAATGGCAGCTGTTTTTAGAGACGTTGGGAAAATGCCTGATTGCAGAGAGCTATTAACTATTTGCTGTAGGTCCATTGTTATAGAGTTAAAAATTGTTTCAAGCAAGTGGAAGCTTTAAGATGTGGGACTGTTTCCTCTAGGGATTTTTGATCAATTGTATTAAAATGCGACATAATAACCAAGTTATGTCTTGGTGGTCGTGGTGACGGTACAGAGTCCTTTTTAGACTGTGCAGTTCTGATGGCCCGTCTAATACTTAGAATTTTTTCACTAAAGAAACACGCAAATTCATTACATTTCACAGTGGACATGAGTTCTGATGCTATCTGCTTTA
>JACXGI010018575.1:0-13101 GCA_016801175.1 Esox masquinongy | reverse complement strand
ACACACACACACACACACACACACACAAACACAGACACCTATATACACATATATGCACACATACATGTACACACACAAATATATATATATATATATATAAACACACCTATACACACAGACACATACACGTATATACACACCTGAATACACACACCCACACACAACTACGCACACTAGTACAACACCAGTCAAAAGTTTGGAAGTGTCCAAACTTTTGACTGGTACTTTACATAAACATAATACGCAAATGTACTAAGTCTGTCTTTCAGTCAGTGTGTCTGTTTGTGGGAGTTTATTAACAGTGTGAAATCTCCAGATTAACCCCTTAGCTTCTGCTCTTAGTCAGAGGACGTGTATGTTGTTACTTACAGCTAGAAACAGCCGGGAAAACACCTGCTAGTTCAAGAGGCAGAGAACCAAGGGTTAACATACACAACTCTGTGTGTGTGTGTAAGTGTATGTGCGTGTGTCTGTGTGTGTGTGTGATTGCTATTGATAATGATGACTCACCTGCTCCAGATTCTATATTTCTTTCAAATAGAGAGACAACACTCAGAAACAAAGAAATGAAGAGTGTAAATTTCCCACGACAAGACCAAAATGAGGGAAGTGTTTAAACAGGCTCTCATAGGGAACATCTTACAGCAGGGCATGCATATATTATCAAACATTTTGACTTAATTTCAGCCCTCAGTGGGATTTGAACACACAGCCCCAGCACTGCAAACGCCATGCTCTGTCCACGGAGCTACATAGGACACAAGTAGTGCGACAAAAATTGAAAATGTATATAATATATACACAATTATTAGGCAGAACAAAATAAAGATTGAAAATGCATATAACATATACACAATCATTAGACAGAACAAAATATGCATACACAGTTAGCATTGCAAAAGAACTGAAAAGAGATGGAGAGAGAAGAGATGAGAGAGAAGGGATGGAGAGAGAAAAGATGTAGGAGATTAGACAAATAGGGAGTGAGAGATGGAGAGATAATGATGGCAATAAGAAGAAATGGAGAGAGAGATGGAGGGAGAGAGTAGGAGACAATAAAGAGAAGGAAAGAGAGAGTGGAGAGGGAGAGAGAGACAGAGAAGAGGAGAATGATGTATGACTAAACCAGGGAGAACAATATGATTAACTCTCTCGGCTCTGGACTGAGACAAGAAACGTACAAGCCTACATACAGACCACAATTAGTTTCTGGGAAGATGAATGCACACACACACACACACACACACACACACACACACACACAGAACTAAAACGTCATTGGGCTGGTGTCTTTATGTGAATGATGGAAGACATTTTCTGGGAGTCGTATGCATGTGTTTGTGTTTCTGAAAAACTTTTGCAGGGCTTTGTTTGATGTATAAATATTGTGTGTTGTTGTTTTGTATATCCCTGACCAGAGGTACCTTGTAGGTTTATGGGTGTGTGTGTATGTATTTGTGTGAGTGTGTATGTATGTGTCTGTGCATGGACTGATGATTAGATTACATACTACATAAACCTGATCGACAGGCTTTTTAACCTGAGCCAATCAGAAGTCAGCAGGCCTTTCACCAAGAACCAATCAAAAATCTATTTATTGTAAATACACACGATGTCATTCTTTGTTGGCATATCGACTGTGTGTGTGTGTGTGTGTGTGTGTGTGTGAGTCTCTTAAGAGTAAAAAGTTTAACAAGGAGAACTGATCAAAGCTTTGAGATCGATTCTGGGGGGTTTGATCATAAAAAGGTCCCAAACTTTTACACTCTTGTCTAAGACTTGTGTTCCACTTGGGGTGAAACCCAAATCACATTCATTTCACTATGTACTGCACTCCAATATAGGACCTGCTTAGGCAATAAGGTGTCATTTGTGACTCTGACCTTGGCCTACAGTAACCCCGAACATTTCCATGGGCCGTGAGTGTAAATGTGAACAATGAAAGTGTCAGGTGACCAGTGGATCAGCCAATCAGAAAGGAGGGGTCCCCCACATTCTTGTTTGACTTGCAAATGACCCATATGCAAATTTAAGCTGAGAACAGTGAGTGTTGCTATAGTAACTGCTGAACACTCCCTCTTTATCCTACTAGATCATTATTTATTCTCTCTTTCCTCTCTTTTTCTCTCTCTTTCTCATTGCTATTCCCCAGATCTTCTCTTCATACAAACATCCTGAGTCTCCCTCCTTCTCTCACATTCACCGTCTCTCTGTATGTAAACTCTTTCTCTCATTTCCGTTCTCAACTCTCTGCTGCTAGATTCCCTCATTCTCTTCCTCTCCTCCCAAAAGCTCATTGTAAACTTTAAGAAGTCATGTTAGCACAAATCTTTGAAGTAACTCAACTCAAAGCAACAATACAGTGACATGCTTATTAATTAACATGCTTTTTAAGGTGTAACACTTAACTCTTTTGTTTTATGAGCTTGTGTTTGTCGTAGTGAACGTAGAAAAATGTAGAGTCCTGTCCTAGATATGTAGCTTAAGCTTAAATTGTAAAATCATTTTATATTAGCAGAACACAAACAAATAACATTATATATACACAGTAACCTAATATTTAATTATTTTTTTGGCCACTACCCAATGACTTTAATAAGTTAGGCAGTTTTTTTTTACAGTGTGCCCTCCTTTTTCCTGCCCCTCTTTTACTAATATCCACTTTATTGCCCTACTTCCTCCACCACCATTGCTTCCCTGCCCCACTCCACTCAATCAGATAAGATTATAATCCTCTGTGTTTTTGTTCAACACGGCACACCTTCCCGAATAACATTCATCATGTTTGTCGTCTACAACTCCACAAACACCAAAACTCTCTCTGGTCCATTACCACCTCAGATGCACCTTTGACCCTCCTCTCTGTTTACAGACAACATGGGAAGATGGTCAGATAGTCCTGGATTAAAGGTGCTGCTGGGTGAGGCCCAGTCCCAAGCAGAGGAAGAGTGAGGAGAAAGGAGAGAGTTAGAGAGAACTACTGAGGGAGTGGGAGGAAGGGCCTCGCCCTAATGAGCTAGATAATCAAACTCATTTCTCCAGATCTTCTGTGCCAAATTCTGTCAGACGTGGGCACTGTCAGTGAACCTCTGTTAGATAAATTTGGCCAAAATACAGGTTCAACACCACAAGAATCTCCACTACAATCACTGTCACCTTAGCTAGCCATGAATCTCAATGTTTGAAGTGTGGTTTTGATGGCATACATGGCATAGTACACAACTGTACTATGACACAACACATACATGGCATAGTACACAACTGTACTATGACACAACACATACATGGCATAGTACACAACTGTACTATGACACAACACATACATGGTATAGTACACAACTGTACTATGACACAACACATACATGGCATAGTACACAACTGTACTATGACACAACACATACATGGTATAGTACACAACTGTACTATGACACAACACATACATGGTATAGTACACAACTGTACTATGACACAACACATACATGGTATAGTACACAACTGTAAGCATTTGCAGGACATGCAATTTGATTGGATGAAAGCCTCTCTTGCAAACCGCACATAACGGGGTTGATGAATAAGCTAATAATTATAATGTCGAAACAATCAGAATAGAATGGAAACTATACAAGCCACTTTAATGCAGACCTCATGTTAAATGTTTTGGTTCCTATAGGGCATTTCAAATGCTTGATAACTGAACTTTATGTTGCCTTTTAATATTCGTTTTTAATTGATATAACACAGGGCTCAGCTGTAAAAGATCTGGGTCTCAGTCAGACTCACTGCATGAATAAAAAAAAAAAAAAACAAGTTTGCTAATAAATACTGATGCAATATATAAATATGTCTCTGAAGCAAAGCATGGGCGACTGTTTGTTGACCAGATATTCTAACATTTTAGACGGGGAACACTTGAGATGGATTGAGGCCTTTAAGAATCAGGGTCAAGAGTGACGGGTATGAAATGGCTAGTCAGTTAACACCGCAGTCGAGACTATCTAGACTATTTTCGAATATGGGAGAGCTGCAGGTTGCTGAGATGTTTTTCAGTGGATTTCCAGAACTTATAATGATCAGAGTCACTGGCAGGTATTTGATGTTTATGAAATCTTGTCTTTAGCGTCCTGACTCCTCTTTCCTGAAGAGTTGTCTATCAGTGGGGCTTTTGGAGCCCAAAGACATGAGTCAGAAGAGGCGTTTACGCTGGATTAGAGAACTCAGAGATAAAATAAAGAGCGTAGTGCATTTTTGGTATGACTTTCTTGAGTAGGGCATGTTTACTGAAAACTGTAAGAAAATAGTATTCAAAATAAGACCAGTCAATGAGGCTGATCCAGGGCTAATGTACAGATGACAGGTCAGGTAAGAAGGCCTGCTCAATATGTGTTTTCACTGACAAATAAGATGACAGGTCAGGTAAGAAGGCCTGCTCAATATGTGTTTTCACTGACAAATAAGATGACAGGTCAGGTAAGAAGGCCTGCTCAATATATGTTTTCACTGACAAGAGGGGGCTTTGAACTGAGGAGCCCTTGTGGACACAACTAATCAACTGAGATCTTGCAGGCAGAATTTTGCAAAGGTATTCTCATGGTACAACATCAAACTCCAAATAACGCTTTGAGAGTAAAATTAAGATGGTGAACACTAATGATCAAAATACAGAAAAGAGCTGTTGAATTCACCAACCACTTAAAGGAAAGTGGTCCTTAAATCTTTCATAACAAAGCTCTCATCAACAGAGAGATGAACCTAAAGCGTCTTCGAAGCCAGCTGGTCATGGGGTTCCGTTCACAAACAAAAACAGACTCCACAGAGCCCCAGGAGAACATAAAAAGAGAACTCAACACATCGGAAATAATCCACCAAAAAGTTGCCAGAGGTTTTTTTCAGTGCCTGTAGGCACTCTTCTCTCTCCTCTTAATATAACATCTCAACGTCCCAGGGCTGTGGAGGGGACAATGCCCAGAGTAATATGCTGGAATGTTACATTACTGTCCTGATTCTTTGTAGTCACTAAGATCCCACAGCACTTAAATTGTAGAGGGGTTCACCCTGGCCTCCTAATCATTTCCAGCTTCCAGTTGGATCATTCATCCACTCTCCTCCCCGGCAACCAAAAAAATATACTGTGCAGCAATGTCCGTTCTAAAACGTGCAATCACAAAACCAAGCTTTGTTGTGACTCATGCACGGTTCAAACACACGAGGCAATAGCGATCGTCAGATAAATGACTAAAGTGCAACAATGGAAAGCGTTCACCCATGTAGCTTCACTGGGATTCAGTCAGCTAGTGCCATCTACAGGACATGGCTGTTTTTATTACAGACTCCACCTGATACCGCCCAGGGACATTTAGCAGGACGTTAATGCTTTGTCGTGTTTAGAAAACAATGAATGGTGAGGAAGCAATGCCTGGAGTGCCAGACGCAGCCTAGTGATGGCCATTCAAGGCTTCATTAGCGTCAATTTAGCAGCAGGGTATTATGCGGGCAGCACTCAGATTTTCTTTATCACAATAAAAGCCATCATTGAAATTTATAAAGCAAAAGAGTTAACAATCGAGTCTGTGAAAAACAACAGACAAAAGTAACTTTGGAACAGACATTAAACATAAAATGTACAGACTAGATTTTTAACTACATTGCCTTATATATTTCAATGATTGCTTTAATTCTGAAAATAAAATCTGAGTTAGCGCTGCTAGCATAATATCCTGCTGCTAGAAGAATAGTAATGAAGCCTCGAATGGCCAACGCAGCCCGACCTCATCCACAAGCCAGCGGTCCTCTGTTAATCCGTCTGTTTATGGCATCTCAGAACAGAGATCGAAGCCAATACTGTGTAGAACACCTGACAGGCTGATGTCTCATTCCATCACTGTGGAGTCTTTTGAACTTCACTACTGCTTTGGCAGGTGTTTTGGTTTTTAGGTTGAGTTCTTTCACCCACCAAGCAAAATGTTTTTCTTTTTTGTACATATTTTTTAATGTTTTATTCAGCAGGAAAGTAGGATGACAAAGTCTTCTTGTTGAAAGAGCAGTGACCTGGAAGTAGGAGCCCAGACAGCTGTAGTAAGATGGGTTTATTTATGGAGGTCAGTGAGTGTGGAACTCAACATGAAGGCTTATTTGAACAAATGTGTGGCCTGGCCTAAATTTACAAAGTTTGAAGAAAAACATGTATTAACCATGTATTAAAATGCCTACGTTTGGTCAGTGCATTTCAACCAAGCAGCAACTAATGACACAAAGAATAAAGGCAGTACTTTCAGAGAAATCAGGCATTGCATGGAGAAAATAGCTACACTTGTGCATCACTGCAACCCCATTAAAACAGACTTCCCAGAAAGCCCTACTTCTTAACAGGTCCCTAAAGGTGGTTAAATGGTTCTCAATCTTGTCCAAGGGGCCCGGAAGAAAGCCTAGCTTTGCTGTTTCCTCAGGCACCACATAGGTGTTGATGATCTGCATCAGGTGTGTCCAGCCCTTTGGATAACCTAAACCGTGACAGAGAAACACAGTAGTGCAATGTACATAAAACGCCATTTGGGCCTCAGATTCACAGACCAGCATACACTCAATCAGAAACTAAATTTCCATAGAAACCCTATAACAGGAAGAAAACATTTCCATAGAAACCCTAGCACAGGAAGCAGCAGGTAGTATTGAACAAGCAGATAGATCTGTCACATTATTACCATAGAGAGGTGCATGGTAGAACAGGAAGTAGTAATTGTAAGCAACAGTCGTATGTTCTCGGCCCCAGACGGAATTAAATGGACTTTAACAAGGAGGAAGCTGAAGAAGTTAAATATGAAAGGCTTGTTTCTATCAGAAAAAAAAATACCCAGTAATTATAGCCAAAAACAACATTCAACTGTACAGTAGGAAGCATTTAAAAAAAAAACCATTTACAGCGAAATATCAACAATTGAAATGACTGCATGAAAAAACAATACATTAATTAAGTCCTTATATAAACCAGCACCTGATGGAAGCATTTTTATTGTGACATAACATGTTGAAAAGGGAGAAAATAAGCTCTCCAAAGTAAAAACAATAAAATGTCAACTGACAAAATCCCTGATTGTCCCAATCCTTTCTTCCTCAAGTGTGCACTCCATCACTTAATGGAGCAGACAGTAAGGGACCGGTAGAAGACCTCTACCAACCCAGTGAATCCACCGCACAGGGGAGTAGTGAGCGAGTGTACACTTCAGGGAAGGAGGAAGTATTTTTGGGATACGCTCTGTCAGCTGTTGCAACAGTATTCGGCTGGAGGCGTTAGGCTGTTAGATTGACCTTTGGGGTCAACAGTCAGGTCATATGTGAAGTCAGCGGGAGGTGTTAGGCTGTTGGTTTAGTTGACCTTGGGGGTCAACAGTCAGGTCACATGTGAAGACGTCCCTGGCTGCGTCTGAAATGTTGTGGAACCTGAATCAGAGGAAATAGGAAAAGTTCAGAAGCAGACTAAAGGAGATTCCGAAAACTAAAAGAAGATCCCCAAAATCCAACTTTTTCCCCTCAGACATTCTGGTTGGAAGACATGGAAACAGGCAGAAATTATGGGATCCTCATGGATTTCTGAAAAACCTGGGAAATTTGCAGCCCGAAGCCCTTACAAAACACTGGAATCCCTGTGTCAATTACAGAGCCAAAGACCATCAGGCCACTAGAGCAGAGAAACAGCTACCCCTGCTGGTCAACCAGACAACATAATCCAGGAACCATCTGTTAAAAAAATCACATCATTGCCCAATGAAAAGGATGCGACCTTCCAGTATGAACAATTCCTGGATTAGATTTTTGTATTGATTACATGGACGAATTAGGATTTGGCAAAGGATTCGTTAAAGGCAAAATGCTAAACCTACTTGGCACTTCATTGTTCTCATCAATGACCTTTCACAGACACAGACTGAAACAACCCTGCACATGTCAGCCAAATAGACAAAAAGATTCTTCTAACAAAGAGCTTCAGTCAACTTTTAGAATAGGTGAGTATAATAGCTGCTCTAGTAAAGGAAAGCTGCTCTTAACTATAAAATTGTTGTATTTGAGACCAATACAACAATTGGGGGGTTACGATCATTAAAAATAAAATCAGTTTGATAGAAATACTGTGTTTGTGTGCCATTGTTTACGTTGTACTTACACAAGGTGACACATCTGGGCTACCGAACGGCGAGAGCTCGGCAGAGCGGTTTTCCTTGTCGTATGAGTTGTTGAGGCGATGATGAGTGAACTTCCTCTTCAGGGCCTCCGCGATCATGGCAGCAGGGTCGCCCGGACACACCGTGGCCTTCCTCCGCTGGGTTCTCACTGGCGTTCCGCCCGGCGACCTGGGTCAGGGAGAACAGGACATCAGACACCAGCTACCAAACCTTTTCCCAGGGTCATGATCCTGAACCATGTGACAGAGCCTTTAACCGCAGGCACTGTCTCAAGCCACCAAAGCTGCTGCAGTTACAAGAGCAGAGCGGAGCACAAATACATCACAGGTTGTCTCCACTCCCACCTCTCCACAGAGCGCAGTTTGACTTGGTTCAGGTCCTTCAGTACATCCAGCATGGAGGGGAGTGGGCCGGCAGACTCATCCTGGGGCTGTAGTAGACCGCCCAGCCCAGCCGCATGGCCCTTCCCCTGGACATGACCCTTCCTGGCCTCCCTGCGCTGACGGACTAGATCCCCCACGTCAGTCGGCCCCACGTGGGATCCGGTGGGAGGAGGGCCGGGAGGAGGAGGTGGAGGGCAGCGCGGGGTGGATGTGAGCACGGGGGCAATTACAGGGGTACCAACGATGTTCCGAGGACTGTCTGGAAATGGACCACAGGAAGACGGGGGAGAATTTTTCAGTAAAATACATTTTGTTATTATACAACTTTAGCCCCTGTTCTCCTCATCTAGTGTGTAGTTACAACAGTCTCATTGCGACAACTCCCAGCAGGCTAGGGAGAATCTACACCATTCCACTGACAACCCTTTGTTAAGCGTGCAGGTGCAGGTGCCCGACCAGCCAGAGGGGGTCACTAGACTTCGCTCCGGTGTAACTAAGCTGGTAACAGCCATACCAGGGCTGCAGGCTGGCACATGTATTTAGGATGTTTTCTAGTTATTTTAGGACAAAACCAAATTATTTATTAACAGTCAGGCCTAATTATTTATTAACAGTCAGGAGTTATTAACAGTCAGGCCTAAAACGCTTACATCCATAGATCTGGGTATACCTGACATTGGTGCTGTGACTATCATGGCGATCTGAGCCCGTAGTTTGAGCAGCTCGTCCTCCAGCGCTGTGATCTTCCGGAGGGCTACAGGGTCTGAGCCGTGTTCCACGGGCACGCCCCTTGGCCGCGCTCGATTCCCGGCCTGCCCCGCGCCTCCCGGAGCTGGAGGGGTTGGCACGGCCACAGCCCCCCGACCCACGCTCTCCCCCCGCTGGGACCAACGCACACAGTGCCTGTGAAAGACCAGAGCGGGTGCAGTCACCTCCAGAATGTTCCAGGAGCAACACGGCTTTCATAATAAGCAGTACAGGTGTATATTTCTACTTGATCGGCGTGTGTGGATCAAGTAGAAATTTGGGTGATGCATTCTGGCATCTTGCATCACCCTAACGGCCACCATTAAGGGCAGATGAAGTCTGTTTCCCCGTGTAAAAGGCTTTAGACAGCTACTACTACCACCACCACCACCACCACCACCACTACTACTAATTACTACCTTTTGCCATTACCTGATCGTTGAAAAGCTGTTTCCTTCGTCCTCCGTCACCCACAGCACGTCAGCCAGTGAAGGGATGGCTGGATGGGTGTCCAGCGTGGCGTCACAGTGCCCATACGGATGGGACGCGTGTAGAGGGATCTGTGGACGGAGGGAACAGCGGAAGTCACGTCACACAAAAGAACCATGACATGTGCCATCCCAGTGTGGGCAGAACAGTATATGAATCTGGTAGGCAGGGTGTTCCAGCAATAATGACCTGGAAGTGGTATCGCGGCGAGGGGGTCAGAGGAAGGTTGGAGCCGATCATTCGTACCAGGCTCCGGTACTGGCCACACAGCTTGTTCTCCCACACCGGAACCAGCTGAAAAACGCAAGGAGTGAAAAGAAACATCCTTCAAATCGTCAACTCTTGAGTATGACCACAACAAAAAGTGTTAACAGAGATGCCACGACGTTGAACTCAATTTACCATGTCCGGAGGTACTCCAAAATACTCAAGGACATTTTGCAACAAATCAAGCACATCTTCTAGCAGAGACATTGAAAGTCCTTCTGAATTCCTGGCAGATGGATGCAGGTGTCGTGTTTTCTGCTGACAGCTCCGGTCGGCCGACTAGGACTCCCGTTTCACGTTGCACCAAATATCCACATGGGACGCGAGTTCCGAGTCGTGACCAAAGTCAAACAATTAGACACATTCTCATTATAACCTGGTGGGAGACAATGGCAAACCCCCAAACGAAAACGGTCAATACCGTACAGCATTTACAACAGCGATACCTCAAGTTCAGCAGAACTACTGCAGGAACCTCGCCGCATAGAGCGACGCAGTCGTATTTTAAAAAGCTTGATCAGCAAAACATCTCCCACGGAGCGGTATAATAAAAAAAAAAATCAATTTTGTAATATATTATCTAGGTCAATTAAGCTATATTGTAAATAACGTTAAACATAGTGTCTTACCATATCGATCATTTGCAGGTCTTGAAATAACCTTCGGACTCGATGCTCAAGCGTCCGGAACGATGAACTCAAATAAAGCCGCGCTAGCAAAACTCGCAATGATTGGGCATTTCTGCTGGTAGAAGATGCTACGCCAATTACAATGACGGACCGTGCGATGTGACCGTAGCAATTTGACCAATAGGGTGTTCAGGAAATTGTGCACTTAATTCGTATTTTTGGGTGCGCGAGCGGGTTCCACCGTGGTAAGATGTTCAAATAAAACCGTCGATTTAGCCGGATTAAACTAATGTAGGGCCTAGTTGTTTAAGTATTACATGTTACTTAATGAACTAGTTTGCTATATATTAACGAAAAATAGCGCACAACGAAATGTAACCTATTTAAGCTTAGTAACGTTAACCAGCTACCATAGCTAGCTAAGATAGAGGGCTTGTTTACAGTACCTACTTCTGTATAGTCAGTAGCTGTCTTAACTATCGAGAAGTTTAACGCACGCGAAGTTAGTTAACTTAACTAGCTATCAACGTTTTTTTCTAAACTGTCTAGCAACTGTAGCTATGTAACCATATTTAAGGACGTAGTATTTCTGACCATACTAGGTTGTCTAACTACTTTGCCAGCTTGCACGTAGTCGCCAGCCCTGCTTGTGCAGCCCAAACGCGTGGGCACACAACGCCATTTGCGTGGCTAGTATTTTTTTACCTGAACATCGTCAGCTACTCTGATCGATCTTGAAATAATCTGTGTTACGTTCTTTTTCCCTGTAGGGAACCTCTGCTTATCTCTGGGAACATGATGGATGCGCTATCTGTGGTGACTCAGCTCCGAGACCTGGCTTCCGAGCCTCAGAACCGGGAGCCCATAGTCCAGGACCAGGGCTGTCTCCCGGGACTGGTTCTCTTCCTGGATCACCCAGACCCACAAGTATTGTTCGCTACCCTGCAGGTCGGTATAATCTGAGATTGTATAAATTAGTGGTCATTGTGTGGTACCACAGTTAATGGGTCGAACAGACTAGATATATAGAAGTAGCTGCATTGCGACAGTACTGCGGTAGAGTTTAAAAAATTGAGAAATAAAAACACCCTGGAGAGTTCCTGTATAATCAAACCATGGCCTGGATTCAGTCTGAAAGCGAGTTTGTGGACATTGTCTGTTGTTAAAGGCGTGTTCACAGAGATCCCCTTCATGGTAAAATGGTTTGGTGCTTACTATAACACCCTTTTGATCTTAGACCAGGCCTATACTCCACAGTGCCAACCATCCTCATCTTAAGTGAAGCCTGGGTGTCTTGAGGCAAAATGTAACTAGACGCCCAACAAGACACATTCTCAAACGCATTTTGTCACCGTCAGCATCATGTAAACTCATTAAGAGTATGACATTGTGTGTCTTCATGTGTAAGCCCCTCTCTCATCTGCAGACTCTTCGCTACCTGGCAGAATGGCCGCTGAACATCCCCACTATGAAGAACGAACTGGGCATGATGGTCAGCCTGGAGACACTGCAAGAGAGGTCAGTCAGTTGTTGTGTTCTGTCTGACTGCGGGTCTTGCATTAAAGCACTGAATATCGAAAGGTTGTACGCTTTCCTAATCATTCTCCCATCGTTGATGTACTTCCAGGACTTGAACGTGATTTTGGTGAGGGGGGGTTAGTTAGGGATTACTGTTGGGGCTATTTGGGGTCCTGTATTGAGACACACAGTCCTCCTGTCTGTCTTGCAGGGGTGGGTTGTCAGATGACATCACTGTCCTGTCGAGGGAGGTGTATGATATCCTGAGTGTCCCCCCGGCACCGCCCAGCCCAGAGAGGAGAAACAGACCCCAGTTCTTCCTCAACTCTTCTAGGGGGAAGAACAAGTCGGTTACCCTGCACATCCAGGGTCTGGACAGCACAGTGAGGAGCCACACAGACATGAGGGCCGTCCCAGTGGACTGACTGTTCAACTAACCAATTGATTGGTCTACCTTTTTAAACCTGTCATTTTCCACATAGACTAGCACCGCACTTGTTAACACACTGTTAGATAAAAACACAAAACCTGAACGACCTGTTACTCTCCTGACTTTTATGTAACATGCTCAGACAATGTCTTTGTAATGTAGCCTGTGATTTGGCTGGTGGTTAGTCAGTGATAATTGACTGTGTGCATGCATGTGTGTTTGTCATCAGGACCAGCGAGGTGTGTGTGAGGAGGCTCTGCTGCGTGTGAAAGGAGTCATCAGCTTCACCTTTCAGATGGCTTCTAAGAGATGCACCATCCGCATCCGCTCTGACCTACCCACTGAGGTAAAACACTTCCCCTCATCCGTCTGTCTCCGTCCGCTCTGACCTACCCACTGAGGTAAAACACTTCCCCTCATCCGTCTGTCTCCGTCCGCTCTGACCTACCCACTGAGGTAAAACA
>JACXGI010018574.1:0-13102 GCA_016801175.1 Esox masquinongy | reverse complement strand
CTGGAGGAAGAGAGGAGAGGCACAGAATCCACGTTGCTTGAAGTCCAGTGTAAAGTTTCCACAGTCAGTGATGGTTTGGGGTGCCGTGTCATCTGCTGGTGTTGGTCCACTGTGTTTTCTGAGGTCCAAGGTCAACGCAGCCGTCTACCAGGAAGTTTTAGAGCACTTCATGCTTCCTGCTGCTGACCAACTTTATGGAAATGCAGATTTCATTTTCCATCAGGACTTGGCACCTGCACACAGTGCCCAAGCTACCAGTACCTGGTTTAAGGACCATAGTATCCCTGTTCTTAATTGGCCAGCAAACTCGCCTGACCTTATCCCTATAGGAAATCTATGGGGTATTGTTAAGAGGAAGATGCGATACGCCAGACCCAACAATGCAGAAGAGCTGAAGGCCACTATCAGAGCAACCTGTGCTCTCATAACACCTGAGCATTGCCACAGACTGATCGACTCCATGCCACGCCGCATTGCTGCAGTACTTCAGACAAAAGGAGCCCCAACTAAGTATTGAGTGCTGTACATGCTCATACTTTTCATGTTCATACTTATCAGTTGGCCAACATTTCTAAAAATCCTTTTTTTTGTATTGGTCTTAAGTAATATTCTAATTTTCTGAGATACTGAATTTGGGATTTTCATTAGTTGTCAGTTATAATCATCACACTTAAAAGAAATAAACACTTGAAATATATCAGTCTGTGTGGAATGAATGTATACATTATACAAGTTTCACTTTTTGAATGGAATTACTGAAATAAATCAACTTTTAATGATATTCTAATTTTATGACCAGCACCTGTACTTCGAGTTTGTAATTAACTCGAGTACTAGAGTAGAGCGGAACACATACGACAATAATCCTAATGATGTCTACATGTAGATACATTTACACTTAACTGTACATTATAAGTTATGTGTAAAGGATAATCAGACGGACAGGCAAAGTTCAGAGTGACAACAGAGAAGAATATGGAGAATCAGACAGACAGACAAAGTTCATAGAGTGACAACAGAGAGGAACAAGGAGAATCAGACAGGCAGACAGTGACAACAAAGAACAACATACTGTAGAATGACAGTGAAGACAGTGACAACAGACAAAATGTATAGACAGACAGCACACAACAGAGAAAATGTATAGACAGACAGCACATAACAGACAAAATGTGTAGACAGCACACAACAGACAGAATGTGTAGACAGACAGCACACAACAGACAGAATGTATAGACAGACAGCACACAACAGACAGAATGTATAGACAGACAGCGCACAACAGACAGAACGTATAGACAGACAACACACAACAGACAAAACATATTGACAAACAGCACACAACAGCGTTATAACAGACTCAGATGTGCTCTTTAAAAAGCAGTGAGCATTGTCTACCAGTCACTTATAGATTAAAGGTTTAAATAACTGTGATATACTGTACTGCTTATATATTATTTTAGTAGCAGTGTTATGGCTAAATCTAAATATTCCAACTTGATAGCCACTCACCAGCCCTGGGCTGTACACAAATGTACAAATGTAATCGAATACGTGTGCCCATGGGTGGGTGTGCAGGTCTGGTAATGTGGGCTGGTGTGGCCACAGTGCCAGGGCTGAATTTTTGTTCCAGACCGCCCCTGTAGTGAGCAAATAAAAAAATAGCAACACCCACTGATGCTGGAGTCCCTTTCACAGCTACAAAAGGTGATGTCAAGATTCTGCATAGATTATTTTGGGGACGGTTCAATATTTGCTTTTAATATCTGCCACGTCTACCACGTTTATCTATCATGTTTACCACCATGTGCTGGCTACTGGTTGCATACCTGGGACTCATCTTCTGTAACCTGTCAGGTAAGAGAACGTTAGTACACTATCACTGATTAAAATTATAATTAGCATGTGATCTGGCAAATATGGCATACAATACTTCTCTATTTAAATGACATATCTTTTTACTTGAACTGCTCTTGAAGGACCTTTTTTTTTAGATATTAACAATATATTATATATATTACATTAGATTAATTGAAAAAAATTGTTTTGCATGCTATTTTGCAGTGAACCACGTCTCCTGCATTGTTTCCTGCCCATCTGTGTAAAAGAGGAAGTTAAACAAACCTCAAAACATATAATGAACATTAAATTATACATCATACAATTTGCGATATCTAATACTTAGTTTACATTTAGTTTGTAGTTTTTTGTCAGAGTAAAATGCAGTGTATTGAATTAATATTTGGCTGTTTAAAGCATATATGATTTCATACAATGACGTCAAAATAGAAGGTGCCAACACATTGAGGCATGACAATATACAGTTCACTAAAAAAAGTATCACAAATAAAATCTTATGTTAAAAATCTAATGAGGCATTTACCATTTAGTAACACCTAATATCTTTAAAAATGTAAAGTCTTCATGATAACAAGTTCAAGGTTTTATGACAAGTTCAAGGCCTCCAGTGATGTCTCTCTTACTGACCTACGCTTGTGTCTCTAATCCCTCATGTTTCTACTGTGGTTTCAGAAGGAACACTTCAGGTCTACCAGCGTCCTCGTTTCATTGGGATGAAAACTGGAAAAAGAGTGTGCATGTTTTGTAATGCTTCGCTCAAAATTTCCAAGGATGCAAATGTGAACTGGTACAAGGCACCTATATTCAAAATTGAGACGGATAACAGGAAGAAACTGCAGATTTCAAATTCCATTAATTCATTTAATCAAATGGAAATCTGTATCACATCTTTAACAATAGAGGACAGCGGAGTGTACTTTTGTCAGATTAACAAAACTTGGGGGCCAGGGACAGAGATACAAGTGTCCCGTGAGTAGGCTACTGTACTTCATTGCAGTTGTGGTTGATATGCACCTATGGAAAATATGCACCTTTATTTAATTGTAAAAACCTGTTATATTAAATTAATATGCAACATTCTGACTGTTCCCTAGATCAACCCTGTGTCACTTCCTATCATGATTTTAATCCACTTAATCCCCAAGTGACTCCAAGTTCCACCATCATTTAAAAGCCCTAGTTTTTTGTGTGCAGCTATGCCAAAGTAATTTCTGAATATTTTTATTTATTTCATGCAAGTAATGAATATCTGTCCCTCATTTTAAGGTCAACCCCATTACATGAACTGAACTCTGATTTCATTATGATGAAACCATATAGTCAAATCACAGTAAAGACAGGTGAATTTGTTGTACTATTTTTTGGGGCAATTTTATGGTGTTTTGTGTTGGAAAACCAAGAGAGTTGAGCACAACACAATTACATTTATATTGTTTTGCAGATGCTGTGGTGTAGAGCAACTTGCTGTAATGAGTGATAGATATATGACATAGATTGTCATATTTTTTCATACTGGTCCCCGATGGTAATCTGACCCAACCCCAAGTGTGAGCAACACGTCAACCCAGCTGAAAAGAATTGACCAAAATACCTTGTTCCAAAGGATTGTGTGTTACATTTGAAGGAACAGTCATTGTTTTATTCAGGAGTATGATTGTTTATATATAAATCATCATCGTAGTCCTCCTGAGTTTTGAAGATCATAAAAGTTTGTCAAGGCTTGTGATTTAAATATGTTAAAACTTGTACCGTAGCTCTCTCTGACTCTGTCTCTCTCTCTAGGACACATTCACTTCGAGGAGGCGCAAAGAAGGAGCAATTTTAAAGATTTTTTGATCATTGTCCAGGGACTACTCTTAATGTTGTTGGTTCTTGTCTCACTGCTACGTCACCGAACCCTGGTAAGCCACGTGGCACCATCACATCTAGCAAAATGACTCAAAACTTTTGCAAAAACAACATGATGTATTTTATTGCACTTTTTGGTGGCATTTAAATATCCTTCAATGTACCTTATGTAATTTCCTTATTTTTACTGAACTTGGATTTAGTACAGTGTGGATCAGTTTAATGCTGAATGAAATATAAGACAACATTTTGATCTCATGCACACTGTTTTCGGTTGTCTCTAACACTTTCTCAGGGGAAGAAGGAAGAGGCAATTTATGAGGAACCTGAACATGATCACATCTATGAGGTAAAGAATTATGATAATTGCTAGTTATTCTTTTCATTTCATGAAAATGTACGTACAGTAAAAACACCCCAAATATATTCTCCCTTCACACTTAAACTCTAAAATGGCTTCTTCTGCTGTCTGTGTAGTAGAAAAAACATTTTTGGTTCCAGGAAGAACCCTTTTTTCTTCCACGAGAAAATTAATTGGATTCCAGGTAGAACTATTCTATTGCTCCTAGAGATACATTTTATGATATTTCTTTCCATAATGCTCTGTGGTGGGTTCTTCAATACAAAACTGTTCTTCTATACACCGTTAAACCTTTCCTTGCCACTGGTTGCAGTGAACACATACAAGGTACTGTATTTGTTCACCTGAATTAAGGTTTGCCTAGGCAGTCAACTTCATATGGAGTTAGGATTGCAGCAAACATATTCAGATAGCCCCACAGATGCATTGGCAATAATACTTTTATCTTTTTCCACATCAGTCTACACACAATACACCGTAAAGATGAAGGAAAAACATGTTTTTAGACAATTTAGCAAATCAACTTTACATACACTACTGATCAAAAGTTTGGGGTCACTTAAAAATGTCCTTGTTTTCAAAAGAAAAGCAAATATTTTGTCCATTAAAATAACATCAAATTGATCAGAAATACACTGTAGACATTGTTCATGTTGTAAATGACTGGAAAATGTAGCTGTAAACTACAAATTTTTAAGGGAATATCTACATAGGCCTACAGAGGCCCATTATCTGCAACCATCAGTCCTGTGTTCCAGTGGCACCTTGTGTTTGCAAATTCAGATCTATAATTTAAAAGATCATTAGAAAACCCTTTTGCAATAATGTTAGCACAGCTGAAAACTGTTGTGGTGATTAAAAAAGCAATAAAACTGGCCTTCTTTAGACTAGTTCAGTATCTGGAACATCAGCAATTGTGGGTTCGATGACAGGCTCAAAATGATGAGAAACAAAGAACTTTCTTCTGAAACTCATCCATCAATTCTTGTTTGGAGAAATGAAGGGTATTTCATGTGAGAAATTGCAATAAACTGAAGGTCTCATTAGTGCTGCACGGTAAACCGGTACCGTACCGAGGTACAGATGTTTAGCAGCGGTACTATATTGGCATTTAAAAAAAACCCGTTACTTTTATGAACAGAAACGGGCTGTAGAACAGCAGCGATAAAAGCTGGTCTGTGTCAATAAGACAAGCGTGCCTGCATGTGATGACGCTATTGTGGGAGCAGCTTGACTGTATGGTATTTAAGAAGTGCCCATCCAGCCAATCCAGCTTGTGATTCTGCAGTACTCCACCAATCAGGACTTAATGTTAGAGTAACCAGACAAAACTATTACTCAGTAAAAGGGTACATGACAACCCGCTTGGAATTTGCCTGGTTTCCTCCTAGCGTACCGTCTGGAGAAATACAGGCACCGCTCATCACCTGGCCAACACACTCCCTATAGTGAAGCATGGTCGAGGCAGCATAAGTGGGGATGTTTTTCAGTGGCAGGACATAGGAGAGTAGGCAGGATCAAGGTAAAGATGAACAGAGCAAAGCATATACAGTACAGATCATATTTAGGGCATTTAACACTAGAGCTGCCAAATGCCTACGCCAATAAGCATTTGAGTTTGTAATTAAAAATAAAACTGCCATTTTGAAAGCTACACCCTCCTCCTTCCATGACTTTTCCAAAATAGGCGTATATTTCATTGTTCCGTTGTCAGAATTCTAAACTCACTATTGGAAAACTATTTAGAGACTATTTACCAGTTTTTTTACCTCATTTTCCGACTTAAAGGGATAGTTCGTCCAAAAATCATATTTTGGTGATAGTCCACTTACCTCTATTTGTTCCTTAAGGCACATTGAGTCATTTTTAAAACAATCCAATTTAAGACAAGTGGTGTTGTTTACCTCAAAGAACATGATGATGTTATATTCCTCAAAAAAAAGGAAAAATATTTGTGATATAATAAACACAATTCCTGTGTTTACCGGTCAGTTTTCTTCCCAATTGTATCAATCCAAGCGTTCTTTAGGGAAGAGTAAGTGTGTACATAGAGATGGGCAAAGACACATCAAAATGTATTTTAAAATAAGATACCAAATACCTTAATTTTAAGTTCATCAAAATAGACTACATAATACAGCAGCCACACCAAGTATCAAAATAAACTACTTTATTTTTGTATTTTAAAAATACTGAAACTACTTTTACAAGGGAGCATGAAATAACTTTGTAAACCTTCCATCTAATGGCCTATTTGATCTATCCCTTCACCAGTACACTGATTAAGTAGACAATGTTGGATAGCAACAGCTTTTCTCTGCCTAACGAGTCATGCAATAAATCTGACATATGCAACAGATCAAATATTCACAAATCCCAGATGTAGTTTAGTTTTGAAGTAATCAACAGTTTAATGTTTACCTAACAGTTTGCTAATGACTCATAATTGTACCCTAATTTAGTTACTTGGTGTTTGGTAATGAAGGGCCTACTTTGCATCAGCAACACTGACTCAATGACAAACAAGTCATTCAAAAGAATACAACTGATGGCACCTTTATTCATAGCAACTAGTTTCTAAGTAATTAAACATTTGATTGTTAATCATAAATATAATAATAATTTATGTCAGGCAGTCAGTCATGCAATGGTATGCAAAATCATGATCCTATTAAACAGCTACTTCAATTAGGGTACAATCATTTAGCAATCAATTATTTATTGATCAATAATTGGACACCTATTTGGAAGTTGAAAACAATCATTTTAGCACTTTGTCAAGGATTATTAAATGATCAATATGTTTTGATTTTAAATGTAGCCAGAAATGTAATCAGAAAGTAGCAACAGAACTTGTCAAGGAGAATTAACCCAACTCCAACCACTGAATCTATTGAGAGCCTCAGAATATAAGTAAAGGGGACACATACACATTAAAAGTGTAGTAAGAACATTGACTTAAACTCCAATAAAGAATACTACAATAGAGAATACTACAGACAAGGTATTCTGAACAGTTCAGAAGTTTTACCAAAAACAGTCAAACTAATGAGTGTGGATGAGAGAGTAAGCGTGTGATTGAGTGAGTGTGTGGGTGTGTGTGAGAGAGGCAGTGTATTATAATGTAATGTTATAACACTGAAATACTTCTTTTTTTTTGTGCACAACCAACGTAATATATGTAGGCTGAAAGTAGCAAGCTAACGTTCATTGTGAGGGCTGCTCCTCGGGTCAAATACTTAGCTAGAACATTACATAAATTCGTAAACAAAACCCCAAAACTTAACAAGAACTGTTAAAAATGTTAGCAATTTATGCTAAATATTGTTGGAAAGTTGGCAACCTACACGTTTCTCACCTTGAACTTCTTCGGGTATGGATCAATTTTTTGTTCTCATCTCAACAAGTCTGGGCAAATTACTGAGTAGGCACCAATCAGAGGCAGCATTTTTATGATGTCATCATGTAGACTTCTCACAAAGAATTTTACAGTATTTTTAAACTACAAAATACAAAACACTAAAGGATTTTGATTCAAAATATAAAGCCATTGTCATCAACCCTATCAAATACAAATTACAAAATTTGTAAACGGAAGTTAGTATTCGGAAGCTAGAAAGCAAGCTACCTATTTCGTCTTTGATATTCACCTCGGACAGTCAAACTTTGCTTGAGAGAGAAAGGAAAATACATATATATTATGTCTGACTCTGAATACAAGCAGGAAGAACATTTTTCGGGGGATAGAGCCTTACTTGTTCTAACCATAATACACAGATGATGAATTGACCAAATAGAAGCTTGGACGGCAGTTAAAGGGGGGCGATGGTGAGCCCTTTAAACCCCAACCCTTGCCCAGAATATCCGGAGGCAATGTGTACTTAGTGTATTATAACAGCAATCAGAAGTATTACTTCTGACCACGGCATTTTCCACAGTTACAAATATTATTCTGATGTCCACCGACGAAAATGGACCAGCTAGGCGAAGCAACCTATCTTCACATAGCTTATTGAGGTTAAAGTTCACGTTCACCTCGATTACATCACACAACAGAAGCTGTGTATGGTGGCTACAGGAAATAGTTTGCTAGTGCCAGTTTGTATTCAAGATTTCTATGACCATTCAACAAATTACTTAGGCTATTATTGAAACATAATACAAACAATCTAGGCTACTCAACAATTCGACATCAACTCGATAGCCCCATTAGAACTACTGGGAGAGACCTGCAAACACATGTTCTGAAGTGAACAAGCCTTCCCTGTGGAGCAGGAAGAACAGTTCAGTCTCGTCAAGGTTAAGCTAACCTTGAAATATGCTGATGAAAACAGCTGTAATTTCATAAGTCATTTTAAAGTGTAAAATGAAATGAATATGGATTATATTATTAATTGTACAATAAAACCTGTTTAGCTGCCAATACCTTACCAGGGGAGTAGCCTTCCCATAGGTCCAAAAGGCTACTCAGTGAGAGAATATAAATAGGTCAGAATACTAGCTGTCACATCTACTCAGGCACAATTTTGGTCAAGCTATTATATGTGAGATTGAGAGCTGTAATGGCAGCCCGGTGTGATCATTTGGCCCCTGGCTAGTATTCCAATTTCTTTGCAGGCATTTTAACAACTAAT
The DNA here is from genome assembly GCA_016801175.1 of Esox masquinongy. Lineage (NCBI taxonomy): Eukaryota > Metazoa > Chordata > Actinopteri > Esociformes > Esocidae > Esox > Esox masquinongy. The sequence goes on along the minus strand of JACXGI010018574.1, from coordinate 4,399 downwards.
TCTGGGTTTGTAGACTTGACAAAGCAATCACTTTTTACCTGCAATCATTTCTCATCACAAGATATGGTTTCTGCCTAGAAAACTATTTCAACTAGCAATTTTTCAAACCAATGGATGTGTGCATTATTCACTAAAAAACCCTCTCTACCACTCGGTAGTTTGTAGTAGAACCTTTTGCATGACAAAAAGTATTCCAAGTACGCTAAAGAAAAAAGAAGTTCCAAGTACTCAAAAGGCCTTTTCACACTGCAGTACAGTAATGTGCAAAAGCCTTATGCACCTTAAAATTGAACTAAGGCCATTCATTTGGGTAGTAATTGTTTAAAGTAAATATACATATAAATATATAACATGAATATAATATATATTATTATTTTTCTTTTTACAAATAAACACTAACTATCCAAATGAATGACTTTAGTTCAACTTTCAGGTGCCTACACTGGAAACCTGAATATATCCCCAGAACTAAAAAAATAAAAATTGCAAAATGTATATGTTTAGGGTCAGTTAAACATGAATATTTTAATTGAATTACATTTTTGAGAAAGCACACACAAATATTTTCAGTTGATACAACTTAAACAGGGTTTCAAATTTGAGTGGTATTTACTTAAAGGAATTGGGTGATATACTAAGCCACACCTACAATTTCCCAATATGCATTGCCCTTTCAAGTGAACTCCACACTTGACTTTATTTGTTAATGACAGATATTGTGGTTATTGAGCACATTCATTTTCTGTAATTTAAACTCCTTGACAACTGTTATAAAATACTCAATTGTGAATACTGAACATATCTCATAAATCCTTATTTTGAGATATTTTGAGATATTTTCAGATATTTTAAGGGAAGTGAAGCAACCCTCCTAGCTCATAGGCAATTAATTTCAGACATCCTCATTTCAGACAGTGGCCAGAAAGACATGATGAAAAGAAAGACATTTTAGAAAATTCCCAGACATCCATAAACAAAAATGTATGTGTTTGATGTTTGTCTAGCTAAGATGGATTAATCAGTCAATGTACATGTGAAAGAGGAAAATAATACAATTCCAAAATATTAACCTGAACAGAGCAGGCTGGGAGCATTTTAATTTTAAACTTTAAAAAATTGAGTAAAAGTCAGTATAATATGAACATTTTAAGCCATTAGGAACATAAATCTAACTTTGAAATACACTTAGTAGAAACACTTGAGTAAAAAATACATTAGGGTTTACAGTGCAAGACTTTTGCACTGTACTGCATTTGCTAGATTTATGTGAATAGCAATCTGCAGTAACTACTTTTCTAAGATAAAGGTATACTGAAATGACGAAAGTTTGCAGAGTGAAAGGACCAAAACAGAAATACAGTGTAGCTGTTGGTGAAAGGGCAAATTAAGTGAAAGTGCAGCTTTTGTGATTGGACAATAAACATTCTATGATTTTCTTCTTGACCCTGTTTCACACTGGTTATTTTGTCACTGTGTTTCTGGGGCTAATCTTGAACACTTGGTGCTAACCCTGCTCTGGAGCAGGGCCAGTTAGCCCCAGGCTAAGGGTGGTGCTAGCCCACTTCAAAATATGCAAATGTGAACACTTGTTTAGCCCAGGGCTTAGAAGGCTCTTAGCCCTAGGCTAAGGTGCAGTGTGAACACACCTTGAGACAACTTGTACTACCTTCTGTGAAGAGAGTTCTATGCAAAATTTAAAAATGTTCTATCTGGAACCAAATCAGACAGCCAAAGAACAATGAAAGTTTTTAAATATTGTTTATGTCTACAGTAATGTTATAGAATATAGTGAAAATCAGGATGCATCTTAATATACAACCCAAAATTAATAGCATATAATAACCGTTAAAGCTTATAGTAAGTTCAGTCTGAATACAAACAACGAAGTGTGTAGAAAATGTGGGCGTAGGACAGGCATACATTTTCTCAGTCTGAATTGATGTGTAAATTTAACTTCCAAATAACCTGTAGGTCCAAGTTAAATTACAACTGACCGTAACTTCAGCTCTATGTGACAAACAGGAAATGGCGCTTTCCCTCACAGCTGCATACTTCACTACCTCCCCTCTCTTTCTTTCCTGCTGTCTCTGCTTCAGCAACTCTGTTATTTCAGTTTGTTTGTTTTGATTGTCATTATGTGGCTTGCAAAATTTGAATTTCAAAATTTTCAAAGGTAGTTATTCCTTTTTTAACTTGTGGCTAAATGTGTTTTCCATATAGAAAATATTGTATTGTCCTTCCAACTTTTGTTTTTGGCATTCATTTGGCTAATACATTTATTGCCGTCATGGTGGGGCTTAATCTTTTTTTAAGCAATGCTATTAAGGAAAACAGTTACCCAACACCAACTGGCCCTGTCTTAAAAATGATTGCCCCTCTCACCTTAATAACTGATTGCGGCACCTTTAGCAGCAACAACTGCAACCAAAGGTTTCCTATAACTGGAGATCAGTCTTTCACATCACTGTGGAGGAATCTTGGCCCACGCTTCTTTGCATTCTGTGACATTTGAGGGTTTTCGACCACAAACTGCTCATTTACGGTCCAGCCACATCATCTCGATAGTGTTCAAGTCAGGACTTTGACAATACCTCTGGTTTCTTTTGAGACATTCTGAGATAGCCTTGCAAAGCCGTCTACATGGACATTAGTCTGGTCGGGCTGTGATTCAAACCGATTGGGCATGGGCCATTTCCAATGGCCAATGAAAAAAGTTAATTTGAATGCGATTTGATTGACCAACAACAACGTAGTATCAAAGCATAATAATTTAGTAACTTGATGTTCCTTCAAATCAGACAATCCCCTCCAATTCAAATATACAGTGGGTCATCACCCCCTAACCCTAAGCCCCAAACGTTCACAATTTGTTGCCTTACGGCCTGAAATGAAAACACATAAATCAATAAAAATTTCAACTGTAAAATACCCAGTAACACTTTAATTTGACAGCCCCAAAAGTATGTCTGTAGATGCTGTACAGCAGTGTTTCTCAACCCTGCTCCTGGACGCCCCACTGAGCTGCATGTTTTAGATCTCTCCTTGCCCTAACATATCTGATGTAGCTCATGAAGGACTTGATAAAGAGCTGATCATTTGAATCGGGTGTGACAAAGCAGGGAGAGATCTAAAACATGCAGGGCAGGGGGGTGCCCAGGAACAGGGTTGGGAAACACTGCCTACAGTTTATCTAGCAATTATGTCAACAACTTTTATCTCTTCTGGAATTTCTTTTGATCGTGGCGTACTGTGCTGCTTGTTGAGAACTTGTAGCCTATTTCACATTGATGGTGAGGTTCTATATACAGTCAGACATGATTGGCAGTAATCCAAAAAATAAATACAGTGGATATTAAAAGTCTACACACCCCTGTTAAAATGCCAGGTTTTTGTGATGTAAAAGAATGAGACAAAGATTTCACTTTTAATGTGACCTATAATGTGGTCCGCAGAGAGCTTCCAAAGCATCAGAGGGATCTCATTGTTGAAAGATATCAGTCAAGAGAAGGGTACCAAATAATTTCCAAAGCATTAGATATACCATGGACCACAGTGAAGACAGTCATCATCAAGTGGAGAAAATATGGCACAACAGAGACATCACCAAGAACTGGACGTCCCTCCAAAATTGATGAAAAGACGAGAAGAAAACAGGTCAGGGAGGCTTCCAAGAGGCCTACAGCAACATTAATGGAACTGCAGGAATTTCTGGCAAGTACTGGCTGTGTGCTACATGTGACATGATCTCCCGTATTCTTCATATGAATGGGCTATGGGGTAGGTTGGCAAGACAGAAGCCTTTTCTTACAAAGAAAAACATCTAAGCCCGGCTGAAGTTTGCAAAAACAAACATCAAGTCCCCCAAAAGCATGTGAGAAAATGTGCTATGGTCTGATGAAACCAAGGTTGAACTTTTTGGCCATAATTCCAAAAGGTATGTTTGGTGCAAAAACAACACTGCACATCACCCAAAGAATACCATACCCCCAGTGAAGCATGGTGGTGGCAGCATCATGCTTTGGGGCTGTTTTTCTTCAGCTGGAACCGGGGCCTTAGTCAGGGTGGAGGGAATTATGAACAGTTTTTGCACAAAACCTTCAGGCATCCGTTAGAAAGCTGAAGATGAAGAGGAAGTTCACCTTTCAGCACGACAATGACCCAAAGCACACATCCACCACAAAAGCATGGCTTCACCAGAAAAAGATTAACATTTTGGAATGGCCCAGCCAGAGCCCAGACCTGAATCCAATTGAACATCTGTGGGGTGATCTGAAGAGGGCTGTGCACAGGAGATGTCCTCGCAATCTGACAGATTTGGAGCGCTTTTGCAAAGAAGAGTGGGCAAATATTGCCACGTCAAGATGTGCCATGCTAATAGACTCCTACCCAAAACGACTGA
>JACXGI010018573.1:0-13095 GCA_016801175.1 Esox masquinongy | reverse complement strand
GGGGGGGGGGGGGGGGGGGGGGGGGGTTCTAGCCAAGCGAGCATGATACTGACCACATTTCAGAGCTGTCACATTAAACGCAGGCCACTTCTCAGTCTGACTGAGCTGGCCTTACAGTCCATAGTCAACCTTGAACTCGGACGGTTAGCTTCCCAGAACCATTTCATACTTTCATTAAAAATAAACACAACAGCAGGCTCACGTCCACTGACAGTGCTCTGTAGACTAACTGATGTAACTTGGCTCCGGGGAGCTAGGGAGTGGGACTTCTATAACCCGGAGAGTTTGAAGAGACACTCTGGACTGAGACAGTCCAAAACATTGGACTGTTCATCCCAAGAGCAAGTGAGAAAATCGTAGTGGTCCAACATGGTAGACAGACAATAAGGAGTTTGTCCAAAGACCAATGCAAAGACTGGCAGGGTAATGATCCTGGGCAAACAAAAAGTATAGTTTAAAAAAAACAATTTTACGGTTTTGATTTGAAATAAACTGTATTATTCAATTTGACCCAGAGTATAATAAATGTTATTATGACATCTGTCCTTTTGACACAGAGCAAGACTATTTACTAGGGACGAATTCAGCAGACTTACATAACGCCCTGTCCATTGTAGTGCAAAACAGTTGCAAATTGTGTGTTTTATGATGAAAATATGAAAATGAGAAAAAAATGGACAGGTGTGGCATGTGGTATAAAAAAAGAAGACTTATAAAGCACTGGGTCATTTTGACCCAGAACACAGAGTGTGTATAACCCTATCAAACACAACATTAGGGTTAAAACTACAGTAAACAAACTCAGTGATACAGCTAGAGAAAGCACTATTGTCTGATTATTCCAGGAAGTATTTCCTGTCATTCATGACCGTGAGGCTTCTATAGGCTGAAGGTCTTCGGTCATCAACGGGCAGGATTTTGAACAACTACAAAATTGAAGAGATGACCATTTCGAGCAGACATTGCTTTAGGCCTAATGCTTCAAACACATTTAAATTGCAAACCCCGGAGAACATATCCGTCTTACCGCACCATTATTTACTCAACTACACTTCTGGTCGATAGGATTGGATCCTTTGAAATAATTCCATTTGGAATATTGAAGCTCATGGGCGTTATAAATATTACATTTGCATGCAAAAGAACAACTTTAATGTCTTACAGAATGAAGAAACAAAATGCAAATGAAACCTTTCATGTGTCTACAGTAGCCCTCTGGCTGAGTGTAGCCCGAAAAAGTGGATGTAATATAAATATTGGGCGAAAGTTGGAGGAATTAAGGAAATTAGAAGCACGGTAGATGCAGTGTGAAATGGACAGACTCCTTTAGGAGTGACTGAATATATCCCCAAAGTCTTTTTAAGTCTTAGGTCAGAACATGTTGACTTTTAAATTCAGCAGACGTTCTTTACTAGAGTGACAGACTAGTACGTGCATTTGTGTATTGGGCCCCCACAGGAATCAAACCCACAACCCTGGTGTTGCAAGCACCATGCTCTACAACCTGAGCTACAAAGGAAAGAATGAGTTAACAAAACACAGAAGAAAAAGCAGCTTGAAAAGATTAGCATTTTTCATTATGACTTTCGAGAGGATAATTGACATTTACGGACACAAGAGTTGGATGTGGCAGATTTCTTAGTCATTATTGGGTAACACATGAGCTGTTCTTTGCATGGGTCCGCAGAATGCATGGTAACTTAGGATTGCTAAATAACAGATGGCAGTTATTTATGTACAGTAGGGATAGGCAGCAAACACTGACACGTTATTTCCTTCAGTTAATCCCAACAATTTAAAAGACAATAAAACCAAATAATACTGTTAAAAATCTTTGTTAGGCCCCATTTGTCACATACTAATACTGTTGTAAGCATAACTCAGTTTCAAAGTTCAATATCAGATCTTCTTTCACTGGCTTAGTCGTTTGGATGACCCATATTAGTGGTAGGAGATAACTCTACAGCCATGTCGTGTCTTTATGAAAACACTTGGCTGATTCTTTGGAGTTGTACAAACACACATTCATATTTTTTCTATCCTGTAAAAAAAAAAAAAAAAGGTTGGAATTTTGAAGTTCATAATACTGGAATAGCCGAGGTGCTTACAAAGTGTACATCCTGGACCAACCAATGACTGTGGATACTGGCCAATCAAAAGTGGCCTTACTGCCAGCCCTACATATAGACAAATATGGTACCACCAGTGTTGAACAGAGCAGGTTAACACACATCCATGTTGTTTCTATGGCCCAGTAAAAAGGCCATAGAAACATCATGGATTCTATCAGACAATTTAGAATCTGGTTTCTTCAGAGGTTCTATGAACGAGTCATAGCAACCAAACAACATTGAATGTAATAATACATCACAATACCTTCAGATGACTAAAAGCATGTTACAGTTCTTTTTACAATCATAAATCATTCATAAGCATTCAGCAAGATAAGCATTGGCATATTCCTATGAATGGAAATCAAATGCGATTTGTTTGTTTGATACCTGTTTTGTAATGTTTTTCTCCACTATCTACTGTATGTATATTCTGTCTATTCTGCTGTATTGTAGCAAAATGGACAGAGAAAAATCTGTCTACCAAGGAAAGGTAAGATGCCATCATGTTTTTAACTAAAACAGATCCAAATGTGACTGTCTGGATGCATACTGGTTTAAAATGTTTCAAACTGGTTGAAAACATACAGGGCATCTGTCTTCTGCAGAAAACAACCATGAAAGAATTCATGGCCCTTCGACACCAGGGGGAAGTGCCTGACCGTTTAACCCTTGAACATTTCAAGGATTGGCTCCTGGCAGGAAGAGTGTTAACCCTTAATGAGTGAGTGAATTTTTGAAAGAGTTCTTGTACATTCTTAAATAAAAATAAAAGTCTAACTCCATTTTGCATTTACATGAAGGTAACAGGCAGAAGCAGCAAGGACATATCCAAATACAGCTCCGGAAAAAATTAAGAGACCACTGCACCTTTTCCTTTCCTTTCCAAAAAGGTTGAAAAGGAAGGTTTTGAGTGAGGAACAAAAGGGTTAAAATTAAGAGACCACTGCAAACTGGCTGAACTGGTAAGAACTATTGCTATTGACTTGGTTTAATGTGAATCAATTCCTATCAATGTTAAAACTAACAGAACTGTGTTGATTCACATACCTGGGATGAACAGAGGCGCCGCAACCTGGAGAAAATGGAAACGGGGCTCCACAATGAACTGCAGGTTGTGCGTCGCCTCTCTATGCAGTTCAATAGAAAGGTATGAAAACATTCAGCCTTTTCAGCTAGGATGGACTTAAAAAACAGAGGTTATATAACTGTTTGTCATTTTCTTCTCTCTCTCAGTCTTTCAGATCACTCTGGACGGGCTTGAGCTGCTAATGAAGAAGTGTAGGCCTTCATTGAAGGAGGGAATAAAATATATCCTTATGACTATCTTCTCTGGCCATGAAACCAACACCTTCCTCAGAAGGATCTTGTCCAGGAGTTGTCCCTGGCACACCAACATCTTGTGGAGTTGGACTGGGTAGCGCATCATTCAACCCCAGGGACATTGTTCTGGAGGTTGTTCTTGAGATATGGACATTGTTCTTGAGATATGGACCGCAAGATCCGACTCTCCTCACAGCTCCCCAAGATCCCCAGACCCATCGTTGTGCTGATCCAAACCATCTCTCGCATCATCTCCAAAGTGCTCCGTGGGGTGAACAGGGAGGCCCTTTCCAAGAAAGCCACTGAACGTGAGGTTGATGGCCATCGTGGAAAAGTGGTCAGATTCCTGACAAAGCTGACATGAGTCCAGGTTACAGAGGAGGAGGAGTTAGCCAACATCCTCCTCAAAGACTCTGACATCAACCCCGTAGCAACGAACATCATAAAGGAGCTGAACCACATAATTCATGACAGGGATCGTATCCAGAGGGTAAACAACAGTATCGATGGGATGGACAGGCTTTTTGCATGGCTCGTGGGGTTGGACATCGCCAAGCAAATTCCGGATGTGTGGAAATCCGGAAAAAGAGAGGAAATTCTAATCACTTTCAACACCATCCAAAGGATTAGATTTTCATTCCAACAATTGGAGGAAGCACCTCTGCCCCTGTCCCAGCCACTGTATTCTACCTCAACTAGACAACTCCAACAAGTAAGAAACCAGACTATATTTACATATATACGTTCACCACAGAACTAAAATATTGTCTTTGTCCTTCAGATGTACTACGATTATATGAAAATGGACAGTATATCATAACCATTATTTTGTTATTTTTATTTGTGCTACGCCCGATCTTTCAATGATCTGCTAAAAAAGTTTGGATGAAGCGGGACTATATTACAATCATTATGGACAATATGGGTTGTGGTCCTAATCTTAGAATGTCTTTTACATCTGCCCACATTCTGCTGAGGTCAAATCAGAGGCTGTCAAGGTGGGAACACCCGAGACCTTGGACTCTGCCCCACAGCTGCCAATGGTAGGAAACTAGTGCCTCATTAATACATTTGACCAAACATGTAATATGACAGTGATATAAATCCTAATTCAATTTGTCAATATGGATTGAGGTCTTGCTCTGACACTGCTCTGCTCTGCTCTGTCCAATCACAATCTACCGAGGTCAAGTCAGAGATTATTAAGATGGAAGTATCAGTGACCCTGGACTCCACCCCACAACTGGAGTTAAACCGAGTGGTAAGGACCGAGAGTCCATTACAAAAATCTATCGCCGAAGTAGAATGTGAAGTAGAATTTACACAAGCTGTAAGAATTAACATTCCCTCTGTCTATATGGGTCGTTCTTAGTCTAGACTGCTCTTGTTTGTTCATAGCCTGCTGAAGTAAACTCAGAGGTCGGTAAGATGGAAGGACCTTTGACCCATTCCCTGGGCTTCGCCCCACAGCTCCCAAAGGTAAGAAATTAGAGCCCTTCAACAGGACACAATTATTTAGATGTATAAGATTTGATCAAAGGGGACAGTAGGACAAATTATAATTGACTGTCAATATGAGTAACGTCATTCCTGTGGGGTAGGGTCTCAGCTTTCAGAATTTAAACAGCATAGTTATATAAAACAAGTAAAACGTATAGCCTAGCATCTTTTCCATTTAGGAACAGTATTACAAATAAGAACTGACTCAGGAGGTCTTTGGTATGTTTATTTCCACAGCTAGGCTGTCGTTCTGCTATTAATCTACATCCTCCGTTTACAGAGTGATCGCCAAACCGTGTGCAGAGGAATGCCTGAGAGCCAAGCAATCTAATATACTAATAGTTCTATATTCTAAGAGGTTAACTAATTCTTGGAACTCAGAGATGGAAAGAGGGCATAACTGGGAAATTACTGTTCTCGCAATGACATTTCCATTAATGCTCATATGACAATCCACCTGAAATCTGTCTGAAAAGGCCCACCGTGCAGGGAAATCACTGGTTTGGAAAATAAGAGTGACATCCGCGCTAGCTGTGCTAGTTGGCAACTCCCTTCAGATGGAACAGAGACAAAAAAGATAAAAGTTAATCAGACTCTGGGGAAGTAGATCATGAGTCTATTTGACATCCCAAACTACACATTTAATGACTGTGCCACAACGGTTGTGGTGGAGTAAACGAATCACAAAAACTAAGGTGTTGTTTCTCCTCAGGAGAGCGAGAGATGCGCAGCAGAAGGTAAAAAAAAAAAGTGAGGTGTTGGTGGCTTTTTCAGAAGGGTGTGGAAGATCTTAACCTGCTCCTCTTGCATCTCATCAGGAGACACCTGAGACACAGTATCAAAATGTCAACATCGTCTGTGCACATGGAGACAGTGAGAGGGGGAGAGAGAGAGAGAGAGGGAGGTGAGAGAGAAAAACAAATGAGTCATTTTTTTCTTCAGAGTCAGGAGGACAGGATGATCAATAATCAACGTGATGAACGTGATAGAGACCTGAAGAGAGGTTTGTCACCATGGTATGACTCAGTATGGGAGTGGCAGAGTGCTGTGAAGGAAATTACCTCAAACAGGAAACCTGTGCAGAGCTTAAGAGACTGGGGGAGAAGCGAGAGGTGCACGCAGAGCACACGAGGGGGACAGTTTATGGACAACGAGACGCAAGCCCAATAAGGCATGGCACAACGCCAGCTGCATTCTCTGCCCGGTGTGTGTGTGTGTGTGAGAGAGAACATTTCTCTCATTGTCTGAGTTCCACCAGCTCCCCTACGGTAGCCATGTCTGACGGGACACGAGAGCTGAAGTTCTGGAGTCTTTTATGTCCACCCCTACTCCACATTCAGGCACCGGCGAGGTCATGTTAACCCGTCTGAAACGGCTGCTGTTGAACCACCCATCACACCATGCAGACGTTGCCAAGGGCCCAGGCAAAAAAATTGGTTGAAAACCCTTTGAACGAGTGCTTCATTTAGACTCCGACCGCAAGCTACAGAAACCTGGGACAGCGGCACTGAAGGACTGGAGGTGATTGGAGCTGAACACCTCCGCAAACCCACCGCCTAAAGTGAAGGAGTCCACGTGGACCACAAGAACTGGCTCCGTACGAAGGACGGGTCAGGAAGAGCCAGAGTGGCAGCTCAACTGCAGCAGCTCAACTGCTGCAAAAAAATGGCAGTTTACATTTTTTTTTTTTTTTTAAATGTAAGGCACCAAGCAGACCCGATCATAGCACAACAAACAACGTCCACAACCATCCATCCCTTTACTAGCGATAGGCGCAGCTGTTGGAATAGTCAAATATCCGAACGGACCTTAGGATTCGATCGCTTGTGCTGGTGCTTGAGTATGCCGACCATAGCGATTACAAAGCTTTGTGCCAATTCTGCCACTGTGAGAATGTTATGTACAGGGATTGAATGTGCAAGGCCTAGTTATGTAAACGATCCACACTTCTGTCCTCCTGGCAGTGCCCTGAATAAGTGCTGATAACGTCATGCTATTTCATGCACTTCAAAATAACAATTACAGGTCTGTACATAATTAGAGGCCTGTTGTAGATCAATGCAAGGCACTCGATGCAAACGAAATCATGGCAAGACTGAAGTTAACTGTCACTCACGTCCAAAAACAAAGCACTCTGTAATCAACTTCACAGTTAATGTGTATTTGTATTTTGTAGCAAGATACACAAGGGCTGCAGTTTGTATTTTCAAACATATGTCTACAGTCCTGTTTGTAAATAAGGCTTGTTTGGCAGATTCCATTAGAATTGCAATACCCAGAATGCATTGCAAGGTTTTATTTTTAGATTTACATTGTGTTAAGGTAAGTGTTTGCATTTATTTTTGTACATTAAAAACAAGACATGTTGTGTACATTAAAAACAAGACAGTTAGATATAACACTAAAAAGTACTTTGTACTTCAGACGTTTATGTTCGGTAATAGTATTTTGCCGTTGTCGCCCCTCTGGGGTACCTGCTAACTTAAGGCAGGCTAGTCTTGGACACATGTAGGTCCTGAATGGTTCCTAACTGAAGAAGTGTCTCCTGCTTTCTGAAAGAATATGAGTCCAGTACAGAGAGAGTCTGCGAACCATATCTTATCAGACCTTATCGGGGGTTAAAATACACTGTCTCGCATTCTCAAAGGAAAGTTCTGCAGAACTGGTGTTACAATCCTGATTTCAATGTTCCATTTTTATCTCCATTTATATGATTACAAATGTGAGCATAGGCTTGGAATATTTCAGTGCTGCGTTAAAGTGACTGAACTGGGAACAGTCCCTGAAGTCACAACGGTAGTCGCTGGGTAGTACCTCAAGGTTTTCCTCCACGGTTGATATTAAGAGGCACGCCAGTCTTGAAGGAGGAGGTAGAATACTGTTGAGCCAACAATATTCCGCTCCACTTAGAGCCTACAGTAACAAACATGTTAAACGGCTCTTTGAAAAGGTCACAACATTTTCACTAAAGCTTTACAGCTTCTCTCGATCCCTCCTTCCCAGGCAGCAATTTCTTAATTAAAGTGGTGTTTGGTTTTGGCTTTTATAACTCATAAATGCCTGAGCGCTTCCATTTAGTTTTCTAAGTTATAGTCTATTAACGATAAGGATCTTACTACTAGCAGTAATTGGACTTGGTCTTATCGGAGGTTCTCGCCGGTTTACAAGTTTCGAAAAGCCTGTCCAAGAGGAAAGCGACGACCAAAGACTTTGCAAATGAACAGACAGTATGTCTCGTCTGACTCCCATTCCGTTATTTCTTCCCTTTAGTGAATTTTGGGTTTGTGATATTTGTTGTCCAGGCTACTTTATCAAACATATTCAACATTAACTCAACACACCAGGCTGAAGGATGAAGACAGAAAGACAAAGAACTGCAGCCGTTCACGTGTCAGCGCCTGCCTGGTTACTGCTGGTCTGGGGAGAGTGTGTTGTGACAGCTCCCATGGTGTTCCCTGGGACTGGGGTCACAGAGGTCAAGCTCTTGACTTCCCTTGTGCAGGGGCTCCCCTCCGTAGCGGCTGCAGTCACTTCCTGTCACCATAGGGTGCCCATCTCCACTCCTTCCCTCCAGGGACAAGTCTTTCAAGGCAACTGGGTCTCGGCCGGAGGGAGTCACATGGTCGACGCCGGGCCAAAAGTCCGCAATGCAAGCTGACACCAACAGTATCAGAAGACGGACCAGATGGAGCCGGCTGAGGCCGGCTGACACACACCGATTTTGCAGGGCCAATCCAGTGACCGCTCAGCTGTGGTCAAAAACGTGAAACACACCCTCTCTGGCTCTTCATGGTCATTTTGTAAAGGCAGAGGACTGAAAAGAACAAGGACATTTAGAAGCGAGTACATCTAGCATCTCAAGGGAAACCGGTGATTCAGTTGCTTCTTTTGACCTGCTAAAAGCAACGTTGACAAACACACAGTTTTAATGAGCGTGAACGCGGACAGAGTGCCCTCAGCTCCGAGGCGCACTTCCCCGGCCTTCCTAATGACCACGATTCTTTAGTAGGAGTGATGGCGTCGCCGCCAAGAGGCAAATCAATTATAACGCCGGGGGCATTCATTTAAAGCACCAGCCGCCAGCTCGTCTGCGATCAATCTCACTGTGCCCGATGTCGGATCAGCCACACAGCCAATGCCGATTCAATCAACCTCAATAGAGATGTCCCTTGGAGTCTTAGTTCGGGAGAAAGACAGAATGCCTGTCATTGTACGATGGTTTTAAAACCGCTGCCAAACCAGCAGAAGTTGACCTTGTACAGTGTCTTTTAGGGCTCCGGGCTGGGGGCGGGTGTTCTTTCACTCAGATTCCCAGCATTCCCACGCTTTTTGTTTATGCACTGGGGAGCAAAAATCAAGTGATCTTTTCCATCCCACATGACTAGACTGGAGGTAGATACTCAACGCCTAATCCTGCAGTTTCGGTGGCAGATTTTACTTGTGTTATGTAGGAAACTGCATGCAATTCACTAGGTGGCCAATTCCCAAATATGTCATTTCAGTTAATCATTTTATGACATTTAGAAAAAGCTATCACAGCTTGTTTTTCCACCCTCAGCTGTCCTGGCGTTAGTTATAAAGATGAGATCTTACAACAGCAATTCAGAGATTTGTAATGGTATGGGGTGACTGGGACAAGAAATGTAGTGTCTTTATAGAGACTTCACACCCCTTCTCACACTCCACAATTTTTTGCATTATAGATTTAATTTATAATTGATAAAAAAAATTTGTTTATGATGGGATACAAAATATCCCACAATGACAAAGAAAAGGCATGTTTTGTGGCAATTTCTTGAAAATAAAAATGAAATATTTCATGTAAATAACTATTTCAAAAAGGTTGTGAATGTGACGGATGAGTCTTGCACATGCAGATTTATATTCCTCAAACGGTGTTAACCATCTGTGAATAGGCGTAAAACCTACTGTTGGCACATACATACATTTAGATTGTCTCATTTGCATATTTTGTAGTTTTATTACATTTCTGAGGGCACACACTGTCTTAAAGTGCTATAGATAACAACATTTATTTTGCCATTCTGTGAGACGAAATTGTGATTTTACATGCAAATGTACTTTGCAAACTGCTGGGATCGGCCGGCATCGTACAGGTAACATCGAACTGAAACACAGAACGGTTGTCACATCTGAAGACAAACGCCTGCAGACAGGAATAGATTATTGAAGGGCGCGTGTTTGTGTGTGTGTGTGTGTGTGTGTGTGTGTGTGTGTGTGTGACAGGTTTGAGCCAGGCTTGCATCATCTTTTCCCTAAGAGAAAATGTTTGGGGGGTGCTGCGCTGCTCAGAACTCCTCCTGTGTAGCCTGTGATGGAGGCGTATGACAGGATGGGGGAGATCAAGGTGTCTTGCCATCACAATCAGTGCGCTTCAACACAGCCACTGTCAGACACGCATCTACCCAGCGAACAAGTCCTCCAGACAGGCAAGCCCATCCCATCTTCAAAATATTCTCACCCCAAGAATTCCTCCATAATCCAGGTTAACCAGTAATCTGGTTTCAGATCTGTCAGTTTGCCTGGCGTAAAAATGATTTAGGTTGGTAGGATGTTGAGAAAGCAACAGACCTAGTAGAACCAGGCCAACATATGTATGAAGCTTCTTTTTATTGCACTTTAGGATTCTGTTAAATTCACGGTGAATTCATGAATTAAATTTGCAGGTTAAATCAAGTTGAAAGGTGGAACGGTATTGGTGGACTGCTGCTTTATGCTAAATATTCACCAGTGATAATTGGCAGTTTGCAATATTTTTGGCAGACAGAATCAGAAAGCAGTTCCAAAATGTTGTCTTCGTGTCAATCCCCCCCACCCCCGAAAAACATATCATGATCCAGTTAGCCTTTCGCTAAACCGACCCGGTCTGAGTGGGTCAGGGGCAGCCACTCTGGATCAGTATTTACTTTGGATCACAGACATCGATGTTTCACTTCATTGAATAAAGCAAGTGATGTCCCAGCGAAGAAACCACTCAACCTAAAAAGGGAAGATGGAAACTTGAAAATGTATTTTCATTCTAGGACATTATTCACTATACGCCTTCAAGTTGTTTATCAACCAGAGAGGCAGAGTTCATAGGAGGAGGCCTAATGATGTTGACAAGTCCCACATTTCACATAACGGCAGAGCTTGTTATGGCTAAGCCATTTCATCCCAAACATGCAGTGGGTCTGAAGCAGCGGTGAAGCTTGTTATGGCTAAGCCATTTCATCCCAAACATGCAGTGGGTCTGATGCAGCGCTGGGAGTAATGGCACTGACGAGCCACAGAGTGGGTAGCCTGCCTGGATGAAAGCAACAGCTAGGTCTGTGCATCGTCGGGTTCGAATAGAGTTGACCCCCTGCCACCACCATTTGCACACATGCCCCAAGCCTGAGGGAGTAAAAATTATGTAGGGGATAATTAGACCCTCCAGTGACCCCTTCCAGCGAGTTAAAACCAGAATCAATGAGGCACCATGTTATTTACATCTCTGTATATACCCTATGTCGCGCTCCCCCTATCTGTCCTACGTCGCACTCTCAGTATTTCCTACATCATACTCCCTTGGAGACCTACATGATATTTCCAAGTCTCCCTACGACACAGGAAGAACCCAAACACATTAAACAGAAGCTCAGAGGGTCGCTGTGTTGTCTTCCCTGTGCTCCCTCCTCCTTAACTCTCTCTCCTTCCCTCCATCACTCCGTCCCTCACTTCCCCCCTCCTTCACTCCCTCCCTCCCTCCCTCATATGATAAAATATTGACAATATTTTATTGATTTGGGTTTTGAGATGTTCAACTTTTCTCCAGACATTACATCCCGGTCTTTCCCCAGTTGGTAGTCTGCATAAGGGCAGCACTGAAATTAAAAGCAGCCAGCAAAGATGACAAACAAGGTCTAAATATATATTTTGCCACAGAAAGCAAACTAACCAGTTACTATTACTAATGCATTTTAAGTAATTTAGGTGATGCTCTTTATCATGCCAACATCACTGATGATGATGACGACTATGTGAAACAACCAACAATGTTTATCCTACTTGAAGATGACTGGCATGGTGAAGCAAAACGTCCGTAAATAGGCAGGGCATAACAGGGCTACATGCCAAATTACATACCTACTCCCATTTACCATAGATGCCCGTTTTAATAATGTGTGATAGGTAGACAAATGCTGGACTACAGTATAGATAGCAGATTAATTTCTCTCACTCAGACACTGTCTGACCCACATGTTCCTTTTTCTCCCATGCAACACCCTTTTAATTTAATTTGGCCAAGGAATATAGGGTTACTCTTGTGATTTACCATCAATCTAGGAGCCTGGTGACGGAGTTCTGAAAGCTGTATGTTGTTTGCGCACAGCCTAACTAAATAAAAACATTGTACAGTAATAATGAGAGGGAAAGGAACAGACGGTTGTTTAGAATAGACAAACTTGAAAAGGCTCCGCGCTGTAAATAACAGTCTTGCAGGGTAGCACACAACTGACATTCTGGGTAATTAGCCTATTTCTATTTGCTGGAGCCTATTTCAATATGTTATATGCAGAAAGCAAGCGAGGAATGTAGGCCAGACAGAGCGGAAAATTCCACTAAAAAGCAAGTAAGAAAATATTGTTTTGAATGCTTGGGCCTTTAGGCTAAAGCCAAAACCTATTATGTATTTTCTTATTTTTTATCCAGACACCATGTTGTATCTACATATATAAATACATTAAAGAAGCATGGGCTGATATTCCTTTATTTTATGTTATGAATAACTTTGCTAGGCTACATTTATCAATGTATACTTTCTCCTGGTATAACTACTGTAACAAAGTTCCATCTCAAAATGTTGTTTGAATGGACTCAAAACATAAGGTGACTAACAATAGGGGGAAAAAAGCGTCATTAGCCTACAGAAAAATCTAATGAAAAATTCCCACTTTCTAAGAACGAAATGATCCTTGTGAGCGGAGTTAAAAGCCACCACCCTACCTGTCTAGGACAACCATAAAAGACGAGTCAGAGTTATGAACAGACATGCAACCAAGTCACATTGTTGCACGTCACAAGTCTTAACCTTGTCTAAGGTCAAGTCCCAAGTAATGACAGGCAATTCTAAAGTCAAGTCCCAAGTAATGATGGGCAAGTCTCAAGTCAAGTCCCA